>CATIWR010236348.1:0-30544 GCA_949677035.1 Omphalea diandra | reverse complement strand
AATAATCAAATCCTCATGGCATAATCCATAATCAAATATCATCAAGATACATTGCAAGTATAACAATTGACTATGCAAGTGCAAATGCAATAGCTTTGTTTTTGTCGTGACCGAGCAAGGCAAACATTGCTCCTGGGATATTCATGTAACATATGATTTGGGACCTATTGGTCCATCTTCCTGTAATTTGCAAGTATTTGACAAGTCGGTCACAACGCCCCTTTTAGTTCCATATACAAGTGTTTATTCACAAATAATATGTCAAGTAATCGTTAAGAGCATTTAATTCTCACTTGGCCTGTATTCCCATGTAACATGTAACAATTCAATCATATATACATGTAATAGAGTATAATCATATCATACAATTATCACATACACCTATTGAATCCAATTATTGTTTCTACTCACCCACATTGAATCCAATTATTGTTTCTACTCACCTTTGATGTTATCAACATTTACAGTAGGTTTGGTTCCCTCTCTATGGCTTCCTCAAAGTTTTGAGACCCTAAAATTTGATACATACATGGTTACAAGTATGCCAAAATGATTATGAATGCTTGGTGCTTGATCCATGCAAGTGGACCTATGTTTATGCATATTTTCCTTATATGCCAGCCTGAGCTTGCTACACAGTCACAGTAATAACTCTTGATATACTTATCCAAATGGCTTGATTCTTTTTTTCAAACAAACTAGACACATAAACACACAACATATTCAAATTTCATGTCAATATCAGATACACAAAAAATGTGGTGAATTTTTAAATATTGCCCTATTGCAGTGTCCTCTCAATCTGAGTAGGTCTTACTCTCTTGGGTGTATCTCAAACTGTACACATCTAATTGCAATAACAATCTATCATCAGTTACAAAAACATATGAAGGAACATTTTTTATGTTTTACTCATTGTCTAATTCAGTCTATAAGGTTACCAAAACAAAGGACTAATCTCAGGATGAGCAAGTTTGTAACATATTGCCAACTAGTCATGATGAAGGGACAACATATCAACAACCATGCCGAATTTGGCAAACCTATTTCACATGTATGTACATCATACATAAATGTACAACTTTGAAGTTTGGAAAATCATCAAATTCTGAGTCTATGGTCATCAAATTCTTGGAAAACCGAATTAAAAGAAAGGTGGTATGTCATTCGGGTACAAAGTCAGTCCCAATCAATGAGCCATATCTCTTTCCACATAGCAAATAAATCAAAACTGGTTTACAGGTGTTTAGACAGGACATAATCCTACAAATTTCATGTTTTACACTTTGTCAAAATCAGAACATAAAGCCATCAAAATATAAGAAAACAGAAGACTGAGATCATCTTGGTTCATATTTGACCTAGTCCTACTGAAGGGGTCATATCTCCTCACATACACAAAATCAAGCAAAACTGTTTCATACACATTTATATGAGACATAAGGCTACAACTTTTATGTTTTGCACTTTCCCCAATTCCTCTTCTAGAGTTATGAAATCATGGGTGCAAAATTATGCTCTAACAACAAAATCAACAGAATCAGCTCTTGTTCTCTTGGATTACAACTTCCATCCAAGAACTCTACCTCAATTACTCCATAATTCTCACTAACCATGCATGATTAACATGTCATGAAAGGTTAATTTCAGTTAAGAAGAAGATAAATTACTTACCTATTGTGCCAGAATTGAAAAACCTTAGGCAGCTCACTCTTATCCCTCTCTTCTTCTTCTTCTTCTTCTTCCTTTCTTTCTTTCTTCCTTAGCTCTCCCTTTGTTTCTGCTATAACCCATGGTTTTTACTCAAAATCTGACCCTAATGGTCTGTATTCTTATCTTAAATAAGTCAAAAGATTGGGGCGGGTTTCCTATTGGTTGAAAGTTAAAAGTTTTTCTTTTAGTCTCTCTTCTTCACTCCTTAAGCACTTTTATCCATCTCCTAATTCCTAGATGCTCCTTATCCTTTTAGATGAGCTCTCAAACACCATTATTTATGATGTTATAATAAGCACACAACATGAAATAATTTGTCATATAACTATGCAAATATTACATATATGTTCAAGTATCCCAAATGCAACGACGTCATTGTCATTGTCTTGTTTTTATAATTCACATGTCTAAAGATTATTTATCATGTGCATATGTTCATGTGATATTTCATATTATTTGATATAGTGTATATACTCATATGTGATTTCATATCATTTGTGTAATGAATATATTCATGTGATAATGCCAATGAATATATTCATGTGATAATGCCAATGAATATGGATAAAGATGTTACAAAAATAATACATTAGAAACCAGAAGCCTGATTCCATAACATTAAAAACAAACAAGGAGCAGTTGGTTAGCGAATAAGAATGTAGAGAAAATGCATTGAGCAAATGGCCTGCATGCCCCTGGAAATTCTTTCAAGAATACCACCAAAAAAAAAAAAAAAAGGTTCCTCCCTCTGCTAGAGTAACAACATCCATTTATATACTGGATGGCAGTGTCAGCTCTAATTTGATTTCCAGTTTAGTGTAAGTCCATTATTGAATTCTCATTAGCTATATATATCATCTTAGGATCATATCATATGTGTATGAAAAAAAAACCAATTTGGGGAATTCTTTTTTTTCCAAAGAAAAAAAAAAAAGACAAACAAGAAAAAACCAATCACAAAATGCCAGTTGATTGGGCAATATCTGTGCAGAATAAGAAGCCAAATTGACGGTCAAAATTTTAACAGAAGTAGCAAGGCCATGAAGACAAAACCCATTTTCGCGGTCTGAACCACTCAGTAACTGGTTCAGATTGGCGCATTGGTCCCTTATAGACTCTGATTGATCAACATGGCAATTGGACGATCAGTTGAATATCTCTCAGTTGTGAAACCCATGAAAAATTTTAACTACTACAAAAGCTTCAGATTCAGGTAATAAACTTCAGTTCTCTTTCTTTTTTTTATTAGTAATATCATTGAAGTTTGAATTTCTGACCTAATGCACCAACTACAAGTGAAAGCAAATGACAAACTTTAGCTTCTTCTACCAATGCATTCACATTAACCAATTCAGAGGTGCAAGAACGAAAGAAAGGGAACCAACAGAAGAAATAAAAAGGATTTATATTAATTGAAAGAGGAAAAAAAAAAAAAAAATATATATATATATAGTAATAATAATAATAAAGTTAAAGAAACCAAAAGAAAAGCAACTTTGAACATAGAATTATCCCGTTTTCGCTCCATCTATGTAACATGGAGAAAAGAAAAGGAAGGGAAAAAAGAAAGGAAACAAACCAATCAAAGAAGAAGAAATTAAATTTTTTGAATTTTACGAGACTAAGACAATTAAATAACCATCACCATCACTAACATCTTCAACATCATCATCGTTATACGTTGTAGTCACTGCATTTTCATGATCTTGACCTTTCTTTTCTTTCTTTCTTTTTTTTCTCTTTTCTTTTACCTTTTTTTTTTTTTGAATTTTTATCTCGTAAAGTCATGGACAAGGCTAGGCCTGTCTGGGACGTTGAGTCTCCAAGAAAGGAAAGGAATGCCCGTATCAGAATCTCTATCAGTGTCTTCAATGAACCTGAATTCATTGGATGGAGAGAAACAAGGCATTTTCTGGGTTTGAACCCATGAATTGTTTTGATGATAACTACTGTAGTGTTGGTCCATTGTTCCTGATGATGATGATGCACTTGCATTATTGTTGCTACTACTTGCATTTGCAGCTGTTGCTCTTCTCTCTTCTTTCTTGAACCGAATTCCACATGCATTGCAAAGTGACTGCAATTCATCACATCAATTGAATACTAGTTATAATATATGTTAATTGATATAAAATTAAAAACTAAGTAAAAGAACAGTTGCCCCATATTTTATTTCCATCAAAATGCAACAAGTTCTCAACATTCCGATCCATATAAGGTATAAAAGTATTGGAAGAGAAGAATTGATAATTGAATTAACATGTGTAAGAGCTAATGTTTCCAGGGCTAAATAATAATAAAGAAAAAAAGATAGCATACCTTAGGGCCTCTTGGACCGTTTCTCCAAAGAGGAGTAGAAGTGGTGTCACAGCTGGCACAGCGGCGAGCGAGGAGGGGATCACTATTGGCAGAGTTATTGTTGCCGTTAGTATTGCTTCCACGGCTAGTTTTATGGGTTATTGGGTTTGCGTAAGGCGTGTTGTTGGTTTGCAATATATCCCAGCACAAGTTTGACATGCAAGACGAAGAATTACTAGGGCGGCGTCCATGGCGGATTCTTTTGTCATCAATCCCATCTTCGCTAAGACGAGTTGACGGAGTTCCTAAAGAGAGAGTGCAATCAACGGAAGATGAAGAAGAGGCAAAAGGGTACATATCCGTTTCATCAAACGATTTGTACTGGTGGTGGTGATTTGGCATAGAAAATAGCATAGTGAAAGAGTTGGTTTGGGTATGAAACAAACCACATGTACATTGACCCATCATGTTCCCCTGATGATGAGAGCTGCTGCACCTATGCATCATATCTCTAAATTTCCTCTTCTACACTCAGTTCTCTATCAATAGATGGCCTTCCCAAAACAAGAATTTATGAAGAAGAAAAGGTGATGGATACAAGTGGGATGGGGATGATGAAGGGGTGAATTTGTAGGGAAATGGTAGAGAGAGAGAGAGAGAGAGAGAGAGAGCAAATAGTAAAACCAAGAAAGGAGCTTGTAATGATATAAGTGTTTGAACAACACGAGAGAAGAGTAATAAAATGGTACGAGAGGTGAAGACTGGGAACAAGAGTTGTCTGGTAGCTTTTATAGGCTAATAAAATGGCGAAATACCAGTCAGCAGCTGCAGGAGTCCTCCTTTGTGGTCAAATGCAAATAGATAGATAACAATAATAATAATAATAAATGAAAGACGGAAATGGACCCAATTTGCCTGTCACAGTTGAGTCAGTGATTGTTTGTGGCAATGGTAGGGCATGTTGTAGTTGATAGATAGCAGGAGTAGTACTAGTAGTTACTTGTTTAATGGGCATTACTAATATGAGATTTATGAGTTCCCGAAGTTCAATTTATACCCTTTTGGAGAGAGAGAGAAATTGGTGTTTTTTGGGGGAGTGCTCCTAACAATGCGAGGGTGCAGATGGTTTGGTCATTGGGTAGTCAAAAGAGCCCACGTGACTAGAGGGAACAGTCTTCCATGGATCTGCCTTCTCCGATCACGAGGACACACAAACCACCACCAACCATCACCACCCCACGACCTCCTACTCCTCTATTTGTATTATTAGTATTGGAGAGAAAAACCCAATACATCAAAAACCTCTATCCGTATCCGTATCCGTATCTCTGCCTCTGGTCTGCCGTCTGCTGCCACTGCCAGCCTCCCAAGGAAAATGGAATAGCCACCCACTGCTCTATAATTATTTGCCCACTCGCTCTTTTTTGCTCGTTCACTACACGCTCCAATTGATCATCAACCACACCTATCCATGGTGCATCTTTTTGAACGTCGTGTCCATGGAATAATCAAAATCCTACAGTAGAACGTTCATGATCATGACAACCAACGAGTGGTGAGCATTGGATCACTTTGATTCAAATTAAACTAAAATTTTGAAAATTGAATAAATTAAATTTAATATAAATTAAAATTAAACTGATTGAAAATTAAAAAAATAAAAATAAATTAAAATTAAATAAAATTGATTTAGTTCGATTTGATTTTATACTTTCAATAGACTTTAATCGTGATAAATTAATCTAAATTTTTTTTATTTTGTATAGACTTTTAATGATGATTTTTGAACTTATTTCAATTTTTTTAAATTTTGAACTCAAATTAGAAGATAACTAAAAAAATTCATAAATTAATATATATTACTTTCCTAAAAATTAAACAGAAATATATATAACTTATAAATTCATCAGATAATATTAAGCAGCAGTTGCAAATGCTACTACAAATTTATCACATATTGAACAACATATTTTGAAATTCATATCACTTGTTACAAATACATACAACCTACTGTAAAAATGCATCACAAGTTCATTGAAACAACACAAGTTCAACATAAAATTTGAAAACATTGACATTGTGAATCGTAAGTAAGTCTTCAAACATGAATTCTGAAAAGTTCACCTACAACTTCCACTCTAGTTACAAACATATATCTTGAAAATTTCAGGAAAAAACTCCATTCAAACTCATTCAACGGAATTCAAACTCTGCGTAAATAAAAAAACAATTTCAAAGATAAATAATAAGTATTTTTTTATTTGCAAAGAAAAAAAGCATTTGACCACTGAGAGTAAAGATTGAAAATTGACAAAATTTTGTTCAAAAACCATTCCAAGATAGTATACTGAGGCAAAGATTTAATTGGTTGACAAGAAAATGCAAACAATTTAACACTAACAATAAACTTAATATTCTAAAAACACTAACAATAAACTTAATCTTCTTTCCTCTGTTGAACTATACAGGATCAAGACAATGCAATTAAAATAAAATTTTCAAAAACACAAGTGCATTGAGACAAGACAAGAGAGGAGCTCAAATTTGAAATCCCTCTTTGAAAATTTCAAATAAACCACAAAAAAAAACTAAAAGAAAGTTATCATGGGCATTCTAAATAATTCATTGCATGTAACTGTCCAACTTTATAAAAGCATTATCTTCAACTATATTTACATTAAAATCTTAGATTGCATATATAGCTAGTCCATCATTCAAAAATTAGTGGTGAACTATGATTAAAATAAGAATAATACCATTAGATAGAAAATATGGAGTTGAAACTTTAAATTGCAGATGAGAACGCAGATTGAAGATGTAGAGGAAAATGAAGAACTAATGCACTAGAGAACGTAGATCGAAGGTTAAAGAGCTTGAGATTGTTGAGATAATGAAACTGAAGAAAAATAATGAAAATCGGATTGAGTATAAATAGAAAATCAAGTGTTTAGATGAGATGAGATAGAGTTTAGAGGTGAATGATTAAGAGCAAATAGATGCAGAAGATCAATGGAATGGGAGGACTCGCAAAAGAAAAAAGAAAAGGAAAGGCGATTATTTATGGTGCAAAATGAGAAGAAATTAGGTTAGAGCATAACACGTGTGTGTGTGTGTATTGCTAGACTAGGTTCATCAAACCTAAGTCACAAGCCTCTTTTGATCTTAACAATGAAGATAGATTAATTTTAATGCTTTGATTAAGTGTTGGTTTGCAGTATATAAGTTGTTTTATCATTGAAAGTTAGATGAAAGTCAAAATCTCCAACTTTGATAAGGACATCTAAATTTGCAGTCAGTATCCCTTAATTCGTGACCGTGAACTTACAATAAGGATGGATGGAACTAAGTCAGAAAAATTCGTAAATGAATTAGCAGTCGCGATTTAGCCGAATGAAGATTGCTTGACTCATAGAGGAATTGCGATGGCATTGGCAGCCTATGTCGCGACCGTGAATTTCATAGTAACAAATGAGGAAACCAAGTCTACAACCACAACACACCAAGTGTCCAAGGCAATAATTGGAATATCAAAAATTGTAAGGGCGAATCATATGTTGCGATCGCAACTTGAGAAAGTATTGTTTCCTCACCAAACGAAAAAATTTGCGGTCTTAGTCGCGCCTAAAAGGAAGTTCAATCGTGATCTCGACTTTTGAATGGTTGGTTGAATACAATGGTTATATTTCTTGGACAACCAATGGGTAAATGACACGTGGACAAATCGTTAGACACAGAATGAAATTCTCTGTTAAGATATTCAGCCCCTCGGTGTAATTTGAAAAATTACAACCCCGAATTGCCAATCATGACCATGATTTTCATCTGACAATCATTTAATGTAAAATCTACCTAGTACAACTTAGAGATTATGGATAGTTTTTAAGCAATGTATCTTTAGTGGATGTGGACTATAAATACTTCACTAAACAGATGCACATGCGAGAGAATTCATTTATTATAACAAAAATCTTACCAATTTGCTACTCATTCTTCTTATTCTTCTTTATGTGTTATTGATTGTTTGGTATTAGCATTAAAAACCTTTGTAAGAGGTTGAAGTGAGAGTCTATCCAAAACACTTGTAAGAGATTGAAGTGCGAGTCTATCTAAAACACTTGTAAGAGGTTGTATGTGAGCCTAAAAACACTAATTGTAAGGGTTGTGTGTGAACCATAAAACACAAATTGTATAAGTTAGGTGTGAGCTTGAAAACACCAATTTAGTTGAGTGAAATGTCGAATTGTAAAGAATTGAAAGTGGACGTAAGGTTTGTTAACACCCGAACCACTATAAACATCTCGTGTTTATTTTCTCTTCTCCTTCTTAACTCTCTAAACACCTTATCCTTCTCTTAAATTTTTAATCTTCCACCAATTTAACCTCCTCTTCTTGGTGCACTAGGCCAAAAAGTGGTATTGAAGCCAAATCTCACATTAAAGCTTAATTGTGTGAGAAAACATCATGGCTTAAGAAGAATCCACATTTACATCAAGCCAAATTTTGATGGAGCAAACTATACTCATTGAAAGTATAGGATGAAAATCTACTTAGCTAGTGACGTGGTGGACTAGGAGCTATTTATTATGAAGGAGGAAGAAAACATCACAGATATGACAAATAGGCTCCTTGCAATTGTCACAAACATGAAAAAGCTTAGAAGAGTTCTCACCAATCATTAAGTAAATTCTAAAATTCTAAAATCTTTACCTTTTGAAAAGTTTGGTGTAAGGGTATGTAGTATCCAATAGTCTAATCCAGAGATAAAGAAGGAGCCAATTGATGTACTAATAGACAAACTCTTAACTCATGAGTTAGCCTTGAAGAAGGATGAAGAAATGAAGAAAATGAAAGGTTAATGAGATAAATCAGAGAAACCAGAAAAGGAGGACCTTGGCTCTCAAGTCTTCATTAAAGGAGAAGGAAGTTGAAGTGGCCTCAAGTAAAGAAGAAAGTGACAAAGAGAAGGAGGAGCTGGCAATACTTTCAAGAAAAACTAAAAAGCTAATTAGAAGAAGAAGGGAAAGAAAAAGTTTCAAGAAAGCAACTCTAACTCCCAAGGAAAGATTGAGTGATGTCACTTGTTATGAATATGACAAGCAAGGCCACATTAAATATGACTACCCCAAATTAAAGAAGAAGAATAAAGGGGACAAAGAGAAAAGGAAAAGCTAGCCACTTGGAATGATAGCTCAAGTGAAGAAGATAAAGAGAAAGAGGTTGCAAACCTATGCTTAATGGCTCAAAAGGATTCATCAAATGAGGCAAGCTCTTTACCTCGCTCTTATTCTAAATTTGATGAGTTAAATGATGTAGATAATAACCTTTTAGAAGCTCTTACCATGAAATGTGACATATATAAGTCACGAATAAAATCTTATAAGAAGAAGTGTATTAAATTAGAGGATGAGTTTAAATCCTTAAATAGTCTTGTAAGTGAATTGAGGGCTTCAAATGAAGAACAAAAGAAGTCTATAGAGAGTCAATCCAAATCATCTTCATCCTTAACCTCATTAAGAAAAGAGAATGACTCCTTGAAGGGCGAAGTCATTGAGCTTAGAAACTCTATTTCTAAGTTCCACAAGGGTAAGGAAGTTTTAGATACACTTATTATATCATAAAGACCTCCCTTAGTTCAGCATGGCCTAGTCTTTAATGGAGCCTCTTCTTCTACACCTTGACTCACAACATTTATTAGAGGCTCAACACCTCAAACATCAAGTATTGAGGTTGTTAGAAAGGAAAATGCTCAAAGCACTAAACCACTATTGCCTAAGGGCAAAGAAAAGGTGCAGCAAGGCTGAAGGTCTATTTCTAGAAAGACCAACCATGCATACATTTACAATAAAAAAGCATGCTCACTCAAACACACACAGAAAACTTACTTCTACACTTATTCATTCATGTTCATGTTCACATTCACATCATGTTGGTATGAGAAAACCACTCACTCATACTAAGGCAATGTGTAGGAGAAAGACTCATAAGTCTAGACACCAATGCCAGTATTGCATGAGATTTGGTCACATAAACATTTATTGTTATATTAGGAAGACACACCCCAAGTTAGAGGATCCTTTTAAACCTAACCCTTTAGGACCCAAGTATGTTTGGGTACCAAAGCAAAAATGATTTAGTTGTGTTTTATAGGATTGTTTGGCAGCCATCAATAAAACTAACGAAGGTATGTTTCTAGGTTATTCCACCATTAATAAAGCCTAAATGGTTTTTAATAAGAGGTCAATGGTTATTAAATAGCCTATAAATATTGTATTTGACGAATCTAGTAAACTTGATCTTGGAAAAGGTTATTTTATTGATGATCTTGTAGGTGATTTTGAGAAATTAGATTTAAAGCATACTACAAGAGAGGTGGAAAAGGATCATGATGAGAGCAAATCATCAAGAGAAGATAAAGAACCTCAACATCAATAAGTGGAATCATCAAACTAAGATCTTTTCAAGTATTGGAGATTTTCCAAGCATCACCCCAAAGACATAATCATTGGTGATACCTCTAAGGGTGTAAGTACTAGATCTTAGTTCAATACTTTAGATAATAATTTTGTTTTTGTTTCTCAATTTGAGTCAAAATCTATTGATAAGGCTTTTAATAATGAGAGTTAGGTGATTGCTATGCAAGACGAACTCAACCAATTTGAAAGAAATAATGTGTAGGAACTTATTACTAGGCCTAAGGAACACCCAATTGTAGGGTGCAAATGGGTGTTTAGAAATAAGTTAAATGAGCAAGGATTCATCACTAGAAATAAGGCTAGATTAATTGCTAAAGGTTATAACCAAGAGGAAGAAATTGACTATGATGAAACATATGCCCCCGTAGCAAGATTACAGGCCATTAGGATTTTTTCGGCATATGCATGTCACATGAATTTCAAACTATTTTAAATGGATGTCAAAAATGTTTTCTTCAAAAGGTGTCATTGAAAAGAAAGTTTATGTTGAACAATCCCCTCGTTTTGAATCACATATTATTTCAAACTATGTTTTTAAATTGAATAAAGTCTTATATGATTTGCAACAAGCTCTAAGAGCTTGGCATGAAAGGCTTAATTTTTGTCTTTTACAAAATGATTTTGAAAAAGGGAAGGTTGACACAACATTGTTTATTAAAAGGCATAATCATGATACTATAATTGTGCAAATTTATGTTGATAATATCATTTTTGGTGCTACTAATAAATATTTTTGTAAGGATTTTGCTAAGTGTATGACTAGAAAATTTGAGATGAGCATGATGGGAGAGCTCAAGTTTTTCCTTTGTCTATAAATCAAGCAAACTAAAGAAGTGATCTTCATTAACCAAACCAAATACAAAAAGGATATTCTCAAGAAATTTGGCATGAAAGGATGTAAAGTAGCAAAAACACCAATAAGTGCTACCATCAAGTTGGATAAGGACGAATCGGATAAGTTGGTTGATGAAAAGAGATATCGAGGTATGAGTGGTTCTCTACTCTATCTCACTGCTTCTAAACCTGATGTAATGTTTAGTATATGCATGTGTGTTAGGTTTCAATCTTATCCCAAAGAATCTCACTTGAATGTTGTTAGAAGGATTTTTAAATATTTACGTGGCACGTTGCATCGAGGTTTATAGTATCTTAGAGATTCTTCATTTAGCCTCACTGGTTATTCGAATGCGGATTATACTAGTAGTCTTCTAGATAGAAAGAGCACTTCTAAAATATGTCAATTCATAGGAGAGTGTTTAGTATTTTGGTTTAGTAAGAAGCAAGTTTCAATTGTCTTATCCACTGCTAAAGCTGAGTATATAGCTGCGGATTATTATTGCACCCAAATCCTTTGGATGAAATAATAATTAAAGGATTATGACAAAGTTGTTGATCACAATCCCTTTTTTTTATCAAATGTGACAACACTAGTGAGATAAATCTTTCAAAAAATCTCATTCAATATTCTAGGACCAAACATATAGACATTAGGTATCATTTTCTTAGAGATCATGTCTAAAATGGTGATGTTGTGTTAGAATTTATAGATACAAATCATCAACTTGCTGACATTTTCACAAAATTTCTAATGATGAAAGGTTGAACTTCATTAAGAGAGAGTTGAAAATGCTTGATGGAAGCTCCCTTAAGTGAAAATTTAGATCTTTTAGAATGCTTTTTGTGTGTTGCATTATTCCTTATTGAATGACTATTATACGTATGATGTATGTGATATTTATCTCTTTGGATGACTTAATTTTTTATGCAATTATGTCTTTTTATGTCAATCTGCATGAACTAGGCATCATTATATTAAGTGGATCATAATTTAGAAAGTCAAATCTTATCCTTTCATAGTTATCTTTCTTATCTTGTATTTTGCGATTGCTATTCCTTGATTCACGATCGCGATTTACAAGCACTCATCATTCGGCTGTCAACCATCAAATTGGGGTCGCTATTTTAGTTCCTTACCATGAATTTGTTCAAATTTTAAAACTTTTTACCATTGAACGCATCATTTCTCAAGAATTTTTTATTCGTTACTCAGATATTTCAGAATTAGCGGTCATGACTTGTAGGTTGCAGTCGTAAATTTGAGTAACTGCCATAAATTTGTATGATTTGACTGCTAACAGTTTTCAACCCTTTATTAAATGAAATTCTAACCGTTTATGACTGTTTCACACCATTTCCTGGCCTATATAAACCCTTTAAATAATGTTTCTATTCACTCTTGCTAGAAACCTTGATCTCCTCTCATCCTTAGTCCTAAACATCTTCTAATCTTCCTTCATTCATAATGGCCCCCAAGAAAGCCTTAAGAGTAGAAAAAGCCAAGGCAGTAACACAGCTTTCTGGACCCTCTCATCTACACATGATGAAAGGGGTAACTAAGGAGGAAAAAGATAGGTACAAGACTAATTCCTTAAAGATTATCTAGCCTAGCAAAATCCCCTTCATATTTCTCCTTGAATCCCTAGGCATCAAGGATGAGATCCACATATTTCTCTCAAACTTAGGATGGAACGAGTTCATTTTTCGTGATGAGCCCGATTATGAAAAGATTGTGTGCGAATTCATGTATACCGTGACATTGAGCAGAATAGCAGAATCTTGTGCCGACCAGTATGGGATAGTATTTTGAGCCTTTAAGGATCCTTTTTTTCATTGCGTTCGAACAAATTTCAAACATTTTCAATATTTAAGTCAGGGATGACATTTAGTTCATCATCTTTGCTTTTGATGTCATCTTTTCAGAGTTTTGGTCTGAAATTTCCATTGAGACCAAATACAACCCCAAGAGCTCCCTAGCTAAATACATTTGAACCCTCCTAAACTAGCTCCTTCATCACATCATCACATTCTCTGTTAATGCAAAAGGTGATGGTAACAATAAGGTTTCACAAAAGGACCTTACTTTTTTCTTCTGCCTCATCAAGAATAAACTAATCCAGACCTGTCGCTGCCTTATGGACCAATTGATCCACATGAGTACCAAGCCTAAAAGTCAATTTCTTCTTCCCTCCCATGTCACTACCATTTACCATTATGTGGGTGCGCTTAATGAGAAAAGTGAGAAGTTCCTTACCAAAAAATACCAGCCATCCCATAACTTTTTGGACTTACCTTATCTCATCGATGCTAAAGCCATACACCTTGATTCATATACATACACATTGGGTGCTTTTAGCACAAAGAAATTGGAAACATCCCATACCTCTAAAAGAAAAAGGCTAGTCATTGAAGAGGGAGTACAACCTGTTCCACCTCCCCAGCCTAAACCTAAAGCTAAAATCATTTTTGCCTTTATCAACAAGAAACTTGATAATATGATGAGGATGATCAAGAGATGATTTCTCCTCCTCTCTCATCTACATAGTGATTTAGTGGACCTTCAGGAGAAGTAGGTGTTATTCCCTGTCATCTTCCAGATTTTGAAGATTAAGAGGACACAACTGAAAGGAGGATAGCCAAGAGGTTGAAGAGGGTGATGAAGCTGAAAGTGCAGGGGATTCTGGAGACGATGACAGTTCTCCCATCTTTTAGATTGTCATTAGGATTTGTATTTCTATTTTTTTTTTATGTTCTTGATGTAAAGCTTGTGATCCCATAGTCCATTAAATAAATAAAAGTGTTTGTTTTGCAATTCATTGATTCTTGTTATGTGATTGCAATTGTTATGATTACTTTTTATATACTTATTTGCTCATTATGATTACTCTATCTCAATTTATGCACTCTTTTCCCTCTTTAAATTTACCCTCTTTTTGATTTTGCCAAAGGGGGAGAGAATAATGTGCATAAGAAAAGCATAAGTTAAGGGGGAACGATAACTGCTTTACTTTTTCAAACTTAGAATTCTCTTATTATACTTTGATTATTTGATCCTTGATTAATTGATCATTGACTATCCCAACTTCACAACTTATGCATTTGATTTTTTTTTAAGATCAATCTAAGTTGTCAAAATCAAAAAGGGGAGATTGTTGGACTAGGTTAGTCAAACCCAAGTCACAAGCCTCTTTTGATCTTGATAATAGAGATTGATTAGTTCTAATGCTTTGATTAAGTGTTGTTTTGTACTATATTTGTTTTTTTATCATTGAAAGTTGGATGGAAGTCAAAATCTCCAACTTTGAGAAGGACATCTAAATCACGGTCAATATCCCCTAATTCGCAACTGTGACCTTGTAATTAGGATGGATGGAGCTAAGCTAGAAGAATTCACAACTGCAATTCAGCCGAAGGAAGCTTGCTTGACTTACAGAGGAATTTGCAGTGGCATTCACTTCCTATGTTGTGACCGCGAATTTCATAGTAACAAATGAGGAACTAAGCTTGCAACCACAATACGTCAAGTGTCCAAGACAACCATTAGAATATCAAAAATTGTGAGGGCGATTCATATGTCGCGACCGCGACTTAAAAAAGTATGGTTTCCTCACCAAAGAGAAGAATTCGCAGTCTCAATCTTGCTCTAAAGGAAGTTCAATCGCGACTGCGACTTTTGAATGGTTGATTAAACACAACGACTATATTTCTTGGACAACCAATGGATGAAGGACACATGGATTAGCCATTAGACACAAAATGGGGTTCTCTGCCGCGATTCCTAGCTTCTTAACGTAAATTAGAAAATCGCAATTGCGAAATGCCAGTCACGACCGCGACTTCCGTCTGACAGACATTTAATGCAAAATCTGCCTAGTACAACTTGGGGATTTATGGATAGTTTTTCAACAACATCTATTTGGTGGATGTTGACTATAAATACTTCACCAAACAGATGTAAATGTAAGAGAATTTCATTTATTGTAATAAAACTCTTGTCAATTTGCTACTCATTCTTTTTATTCTTTTTGATATGTTATTGATTATTTGGTGTTAGCATTAAACACCTTTGTAAGAAGTTGAAGTGTGAGCCTATCCAAAACACTTATAAGAGGTTGAAGTGTGAGTCTATCCAAAACATTTGTGAAAGGTTGTGTGTGAGCCTAAAAACACTAATTATAAGGATTGTGTGTGAGCCATAAAATACAAATTGTATAAGTTATGTGTGAACTTGAAAACATCAGTTTAGTTTAGTGGAATACCCAATTGTGAAGAATTGGGGAGTGTACATAGGGTTTGTTAACTCCCGAACCACTATAAACATCTTGTGTTTATTTTCTCTTCTCCTTCTTAACTCTTTAAACATTTTATCATTCTCTTAAAATTTTAATCTCCCACCAATACACATCTCATCAAAACGACACAGTATTATTAATCGATTAATTCAGTTTTCTCAATTTCAAATCGAATAAAAAAATTGAAAATCAAAATTTTCTATTTTCTATTTTCTAAATCGAACTGAATTAAATTTATTTTAAAATCGAATTCAATAGACCGAATTGAATTGGTTCGGTTTGATTTTTCTATTTTAGTTTGGTTTTGCTCACCCCTACTATATGCTCTACCATTTTTTTTTTTAAAAAAAAATCTTGTAGGATGATTTTATGCTTGATTTTGTATAAAAGTTGCATATTGTATCCCACATAAGATTAAATAAGTTTAACCAATTATTCTACTCAAAAAAATTACCCTATTAGTTAAAAAAATAATAATAATTTTACCCTTAAAGCAAACCAATGTTTATATTATTGTTTATAACCTTCAAATTTCAAATTTGTTGTTTCTTTTCATTTGGTTGATTTGAGAAGCATGGTGGACTCTAATAACCATTGTGAAAATGAATGGATAGTATCACATAGCACAAGAGTTTAAATAAAAAACTTTATGAGTAAATGGTTGGAGAACAAAAATGGGATTTGGTTGGATAACAAAAATGGGATTTTCACCTATTATTTTGAATAAAAAGATACTTTAAAATCATTAATTGCTTGTTTTTTGTTATTCACAAAAGAGTTTAATAAATATCATTTTCCTTTAAACGTTGGTGAACTCCAAAGTAAATAATCCCTCCGTTTCAAAATAATAGTCATTTAAAAGTTGTTTACTTAGATTTAAAAATTAATTATAAATAATTTTAATTAATATAGACTAATGTATCCTTAATTGTCTTCAACTAAAACTATACTACTAACATTAATAAGAAAGTAACTAATTAGAAGAGAGAGAAAGTTTATGATGAGGGTAATTTTGGAAAAAGATCAAATAATGGTACATTGATATTCGAAAATGATAATTATATTAAAACAAAATCTATTATCTAAAAAGACAATTATTGTGAAATCGAGGGAGTCAATAAGTATTAGTTTCGAATCCGTGCATTGTGTGATATTATTGTAATAATAAATTTAATATTTATTATTATTAAAAAAACAATTTGTCAATTAGTTGAATAATTAATTATTATTTTATAACAAGTTATTATTAAATAAATAAAATAATCAACTAAAATTTTAAGACTTATAATGGTATAAGAAAGTAATTGTAATAAATGATTGTCTATTTGATTCATATTTTCAATATTATGTGACATAATTTTCAATAAAAAATTTGAATGAAATAATTTTTTACAATTATTCAAATATTAAGTATTTCATAATCACAAATAAAATTAACAAATAATTACAAATTTTTTTATACATACGTGAGATAGTTGCAATAAAAATTTATTTAGAATTTTTAATTTTTAGATTTTCTAATTTTTTATTTAAAAGATGCTTAGAAGTTTTATTTTTAAAGTTTTTCTAATTTTATGCTCATAATTATTTTTATATGCTCATAATTTTTTATTTATAATTTTTATATTTAGTTTTTTAAGTTATTATTTAAATTTTTATATGACAATTAATTTTTCTAATTTTCTATTTAGAATATGTTTGATGTGACAGTTTTATATGTAAAATGATGACATGTGGATATATTATATATAATTATTTAATAAATAAAATCAATTATTTAAAATTAATTTAAAGATAATGATTGTTACATGAATTTACCCCTAAAAATTAGGATTAATTGAATTCATTTTATTATTTTATATTTAGTATTTTAAATCTCCACATTTTATTTCTTAGATTTATTTGAGAAGTATCATTACAGTTGTGTTCTTTGATTATTGTAAACAATTAATAAACTTATAGGGGTATAAGAATCATAACTGAAATAAATATCACAATTTTGACTCATTTATAAATAAGTCAAAATTAAATTGGGTACTTTAAAATGATTTAATAAATGAGTTAATTTTGAGAAAAATATATTAAGACTATATAAATGAGCTCAATTAACTTACAACTTTTTTAATATAATTAAATTGTAATAGTTGTTAGAAAATTATGATTTTATTTTAAAATCATAATATATTTAATAATATTTACGTGAAAAACTATAAAAACTATATATCATATTATAAGAATACATTGTAGCTAAAAATAATTTATTTTCTATATGTTATTAATATTTTTTAAAAGTAATTCTTATACGTGTTACAAATAAAAGTATAATTTTAAATTTAAATTATAAAACTATTTATGAGTTAGCTCACAAATTTAGTAATAAGTCGATTGACAAATTTAATGAGTGAAATATTAACGAATTTATAGTTAATTCTTTAAATTAACAAGCCGAGTTTAGCATTGTTTAGGAGCTCATTTAATAAATAAATCAATTTTAAATAAATTTTTATTTAATCAAATTTTGAATAGCTCATGAGTATATTTAACTCATTTAAACCTTTGTGTGAACCTCAAAAAGCAACTAACTTCATCATTTATATGTTAAAAGCCTTTTTATAAAATTACTCTGTCCATTTCAAATTTTTAATTCTTTTTTTTTACACACAAGATTTTATACACTTTTTTTCGAACATATCCCCACATTCACATTAAAAATAAATAAATGGTAAATAATTTTAGAAATTGTTAATTTTTTAATCTAAAATTAAAGATAATTAATATTGTAAAATTGGCTGATATAAACCAAATAAATGAATTTAGCAAATCTGCAAGCATCGAGATTCAAATTTTAACTGTCTTAAAAAAAGATGAGGGAATGTTGATGATTTTCTTGTTTGTTAATCATGGTAATATGAATGGTCTTCTAATTTTAGCTTAATACTCTCTTTGTTTCTTAATAAATGTCATTTAGGATTTTTATATATATATATTTAATAGATATTATTACATAATAAAAAACTATATTATCTTTAATTAATTATTTATAAATTATTGTGCACTATAATAAGAACAATTATTATGAAAAAAGAGAAATGGTAGAGTTAAAAAAATTAATTAATATTTATAAATTATTGTAAAACATCAAGTATTATGTAACAAAATTTATCTTTAAAACAACATTTATTTTGGAGCAAAAGAAGTAGTGGTTAGATTTTTTTTATTCTCCATATATATTTATAATGTCAAAAATTAATTTTGTTTAATTTTTCAACAAGTGTATTAAATATTTGATATTCATAAATTTTTGATAACAATGCATTATATAGGGGTATAATGATAAAGGGTATTTTTGGAAAACATTAAGCAAAAATAATTATTTTAACTAAATTATCTATTTTTCTTAATATTTACAAAAATAGGATCCAACCTATTTTTTTTGGACCGAGGGAGTATATTGAAATAAATTTTTTTTCTAACGGGTCAAGTTATTAAGCAAGATGAAAGTATTCATTCTTCCTCACATAACAAAATTTGTTAGAAAATAGATGCATGCATGGTTTCATTCTACTCCATTTGTCTCAAATTTTCAGTTCAATTTTTTTTTATACACATATTAAGAAAAATGTAGGTAATATAGTTGAAATAGTTGATTTTATGTATTTTTTCCAAACATACCCTCACATTCATATTAAAATAAATAGTAATATATATTATTGAAATCGTTAATCATTTAATGTAAAATTAAAGATAATTAATATTATAAAGTTGGTTAACATAAATCAAATAAATGAATTTAGCAAGACAAGATTTCAAATTTTTTATTAGAAAAAATTCATTTTGAAAATATGAGCCAAATAATTATAATCTATTGAAGTTTACCATCAAAAATTAATTTTGTTTAATTTTCAACAAGTACATTAAATATTTGATATTGTAAATTTTTTTATACCAATGTATTAAATAGAGATACAATACATAATTAAACTAATTATAATTTTTCTTAAAAAATGAACTATATTTTAAACAAATGGATAAAAAAATTTAAATTGAAAATTTGTGATGGAAAAAGTACAATAATATGATCATTAACACCATCCTCGTCAATAATTTCACCATTTGATTGTCACCTTCGGAATGATTAGCCAGAACCCTATTAATTGATCCTCTTAAATTTTTAACTTTTTGTTTGAAAAGAAGTAAAATAAAAAAAAATAAAAAAATGAATATTATAATTTTTCATTATTTAAGAATAAAAAAATAAAAAAAAAAAAATATTTCCTCCAAAATGAAGAGAAAATATAATGATAAAATGAAATTATAGTGAATTTACATTTTTACCTTTAATATTTCAATTGAAAGAAAGAAAATAAATTTATTTTTCTTTCTTTTCTTTTTATTCAAACATATAAAAGAAAAATAGATGAAGAAAAATAAAATTTATTTTAACTTTTTTTATCTAAATATAAAGAAAAAAATAAAATTTATTTTTCTTTTTATTTTCTTTTTTTCCACCAGTATTTTCCAAATACAGTGAAAAACTCAGTGATGTGATTGCAGTGAGTGAGGTTTGTATCCTACTCACGTGTCAG
Source organism: Omphalea diandra (assembly GCA_949677035.1). Lineage (NCBI taxonomy): Eukaryota > Viridiplantae > Streptophyta > Magnoliopsida > Malpighiales > Euphorbiaceae > Omphalea > Omphalea diandra. The sequence goes on along the minus strand of CATIWR010236348.1, from coordinate 10,345 downwards.
GACGAGTTATATGTTTTTCAACAAAACAATGATGTTATTCCTCCTCCACAAACATCCCTTGATTCCTACTTCCCATCTATTTGGCTTTACTTCCAGGAAGTTGTTATAGGCTATCAAATCCGTCAATCTGATGTATATTCTGTAGAGTAGTGTCAAAGTATGTGACCCCGTAGCCATAAACAAGCAGTTTTCAAGGCAATGAAAATATTTTCAGGGGGGTCGTACCACACAGGGTGTAATCACGTGAACTCACAAAAGCCATATACAAGGCCAAAAACAAAATTTCGTCGTGATAATTATTATATCACCCTCATGCAAGAGTAGAGTTTCGTCTCCAAAAACACTCATCACAACTACTTTACCACAACCCAAAAGCCCAATCTTGGTGAACAGTAAATAAAATGTTTGTTTATCATGAATGCTTTTTTTTTTTTTTTTGAAGGGTTAATTGTTTATTGTCAATGTGTTTGGAGTTACTATGCTAAAAAAAAAAAATATTTTAAACAAGATGCAATTAGATCAACATTTAGAGTGCATAGTTTCTAACATGAACTTAATCCAATTTGAATTTGAATCTAACCCAATTGAAAATAAAATAAAAAATAATTGAAAAAAATTTTAGGTTAATTGATTGGATCTTAATTCCATTCAAATTCACTTAAATTTAATATGATTTCAAATATTAAAATAGTAAAAACTTTGAGTAATCTAATTTGATTCGAAATTGGAAAAATAATTTACATTTTTTTTTGTGTACATTGAGTTTATGATCCAATCCGCTCTAACCCATAATTTAAAGTTCTTTGACACTGATATATTCAAGTAAAACATAACAATAAATTAACTTAATTTTGAAATGACTTGATCCAAAATTAATTTAATTTAAATATGCTTTTCAACATCATTTAGGTAATTGAAGACACAATTAGTAGAATTTTAACAATTTACCACTCAATTCAGAGTGAATCGAATTTGTTCTTTACACTTAATTGAATGCATCTATATATATATATATATATATATATAAGTTGATAAAAATAGATTAAATAATACACTACGACGTCCTAGTTATAAATGGAGAGCTGCCTAAGGAAGAAGTCTATGGTTTTTCAGTTCTAGGATAATAGGTAAGTTAATTTATCTTCTTCTTAAATGAAATTAATCTCTCATGACATGTTAATCATGCATGATTAGTGAGAATTATAGAGTATTTGGGGTAGAATTATTGGATGAAAATTGAAATTAACACTGGTTGCTGTCCTACTGGCATATATAAAAAAGTGCTACAGATGTAATGGGGTTGTCGAGCATTTTATGGTCAAAGAATGTAAGAAATGTGTGTGAAAAGCAATACTAGTAGACTATATTATATTATAGTAGTAGGAGAAGGAGATACGGTGATTTGATCCTAGAAAGGAAGAAGGAGAGAGTTTAAAAAAACAAAAAAAAAAAAGTTAAAGGAGATAAAGGTCATGGCAAAGAGATACCCAGCAATCATCAATGCAACCAACAATCCATCTTCTTGGCTTAGTTAGTAGTACAAGAAGAAAGCGAGAGAGAGAGAGAGAGATGGACAGATCTTGAGTCAAAGATGGAAACTGAGAAAAGAAAAGGTCAAAAAAAGAGAAAAACAAAATTAAATAACAATAATCGTAATAAAAATGAGAGAAAACCCAACAAAAGTGACCCACAATGTTTGATGTGCCAAAGCCCAACAAACAATCTTCCTCTGAACACAGACCCCATCCCGATCAAAAGATTCAAAAAACATAGGGCGACTGAGAGAGTCATAAGAATCAGATCGCCTTGAGATTGGTGAGAGAGCTTATCAGTTGGACAAACGGGACGACCACCGCTTTCCAAAAGATGCTCTCTCTCTATTCGCTTTGTAACCCATGAAACCACCAAAAACTGCGTTTACCCCAAGACACCATTCGTCTCCTCTATTCCCTCCCACCCACGCCCATCTCTCCTTACTAATTCAAGACTAGAATGTCTGTTTCATATTCTCTTTGTATCGGAAAATAAAAGAAAATACCTTCATGAGCTACTAATACGTACAGGACGTAATCACATGCAATTCATGATTATATTCAATATTTTAGAGTCCTTCCTTTTATAGATTAATCATTATATAATTTAGACTGAATGAGTGTTTTAGTCTTCAAACAAGTCGAGCAAGGCCGCTGGAGTGTATTTTTAACTAATAATTTAAAATTATATGTCATATTATATTGTATAAATATATAAATTTAATTAATTTTGTTGTATTCTGTCCATCCGAGAAATATAGGCCTAGTCTCATTTTTGCACATATTTAAAAAAGTAGTTAATTTAGTTAAAATAATGATTTTCATTTAATGTTTTTCAAAAATATCCTATATTATTATCTTCAAAATAACCATTTGATTTCTTTTAATGCAAGACTCAAATTAATACTTGTGTAAATGCCAACTAATTTCAAAAGTTATTTACAGCAAGAGTTGAAAAAAATGAATAGACATTTGATTTTTTTTTACACAACAAATCATCAATTAATGAAGTATTTAACCAGAACAAAGATATTTTTACTATTAATTAAGTGTATAAGTAAGGTTTATTAGGTTCTTCATACTTACAGAAAATTAACTGATAAACACTTCGAAAGAAATATATGTATTAACTCTATAATTATTTCTTATACCATTAGAATTAAAATCCAAATTATATGTTCTCCAATAACAATAATTTTTTTTTTAAAAAAAAAGCCCTAAATCATCAATACCATATCATACTATGGGCCTTGCCCTTCACACTCTTCAACTACCTACTACAATGAACGAAGTCCTCCTCAATGTGAAATTCCCTTCCCTTCCTAGGATCCTCAAATGAGTGGTAATTATATTAACAAATAGTACGAGTGGTAATTATAAATACTATTTTTAGTTTTAGCAAGACAGTATTAGTTTTTAAAATCTTGTGTACGATCCTAAATATACCTCTGGGTCTAATGACATTAAATTTAATTTAGCATACAGAAAGCAAAAGAAATTTGTAAGCAAAAACCCAAAAAAGAAATGATTTTATAGACTTCGTTTGAAAATTTCAATTTGAAAAAAAAAATTTAAAATAAAATTATACAAGTAATTCTCTTATTTAAAAAGATTATATGAAAAAAATCAATTATTTTATTTAAAAAATAATTTAATAAAGAATAAAAAATTACTACTAAAATGAATGAATTTTATTAATAAAATAAAAATTTTTCATCTTATCTCGCATAATTTATTTCAAATAAAACTAGAATGACAATAGATGTGGATTTGGTTTACACGTTCTGTAGAGTGGGAGTGGTGAAGATTATTATCTAATGAGTATAAATTGAAGCAGCGGTAGTGGTAGTAATTAACGAGGATCTTGTCTTTAATGAAACTCTGGGATTTGCCTAATCATCCAAGCCAACATACATAATTAAGGTTCACCATCTCACACACACATATATGCAAAACTTATCAATCATGATGTCTCGTGGCTCGTTGGATTTGATGGGACCCATATCCAAAATTGTTCTCTTTTCCAAGACGATAGAGACAGAGAGAGTAACGAGCATAAGCATAAGTATAATCAGATGATGAGATCGATCGTATCTACAAAGAATATAATATCGATCACTAATCAAGGTGCCACGTGTGCGTTCATGCAATGCATGCATGTAATATCGAGGAAAAAAGTAATATTAGCACTAGTATCAAGTAATATTGGAACAGTGCTTTTTGAGCACATAAAAATATACTAATAAAATCATAAAACATTCCTCAAAAGCAACAAGATACAACTGGAATGTCCCTATCTATCTGTAATTTGAGAAGTGGAAAAGGGGGAGTTTAGGATTGGTCTACTGATCTTGTTGTTGACGAGATCTTCTTCTTCTTGTGTTTGTTTAAGGCTTTAAGCCTAAGGCCTTAAGAGAAGTGAGTTTGGAGAAAAAGAAAAAGAAACCCAATAAACCAAAGAGAAAGAAAAGAAAACCCAAAATTATAATCAATACAGCCGTCCTAACAAAGGAAGATAAATCGTTGTCAGTCAGAATCATCAAATCTTGTTGGGGGGACACTGGTAACCTCTAATTGTCTCCTCTAAGGAGGTCTAACCACTATATCTCTTACCTAGCACCTATACAGAATTTAACTTCCTACTTTTTTAAAAAAATATATATTTTTACTTTTTGTTTAACTAGCAAATTTCAAATGGGCAAATTACCTTTTAATTTAGAACCTCTTGATCCTAACTTGACTTGATTAATTGTATATATGATCAATGATCTATGCATCCTTTGTTCAACTCTCTTCAAAAGAAGATAAGATTAAACTCATGACATCCATGATTGTATTTTTAAAATATTTTATCACTAATTTTTTTGTTGAAATTATTTTTATTATTTTTAGTTTTTATAATTTGAGGTTGTAGGGATATTTTCATTAATTTTATTTCACAAGTGAAAGATTAATGCTTATGAGAAAAATATTCAATGGTGAATTTTGTGAATAACGGTTAAAAAGGTATCTAGCCTAGCTTCATCAGCAAGTGTAAACTTTTTCAAAATATTTGATGTTTAACTAATTTTCCGTTGACTAGAGTCAACAATGAACTCTTTATTTTTTTTAATGTAAATCTCAGCTGCCCTCTCGCCTTCAAAATTCTAGAAAGCATAGCCTGTCATTTGACACGCCAGCCATATGCTCAAACAACCAAATAAATAATGCTTAATTTTTTATGGTATCCAAAAAACATGAAAAAAAATCATTTTATTTATTGACATCTAATATTATAAAATAAATATTTAATCTTTAAAAGGGGTTTTAAATTTAATTCTTCTTTTTACTAAAATGGTGAAATTTTCACTTATATAATAAGATTTGAAAAAGAAAATATTATTTCGAATTATGCGGTTCATAAACAAGTGAACCTTCAATTAAAAGAGGAAAATTAAATTAGTAACTTAATAGGAGAATTCATTTACAATTATAACATTAAGCTTCATGGCTTGCCATGACCAAAAGCCAAGACAACGGTTATCAAATGAGAAAATAAAAAATTGTGGCTTAACATAAATAGAAAAAAGCCCATAACAAACATGTATCCTATTTTGTAATTTTATGAGTAATTTCATAGATCAATTTCTAATTTTTTATCACCAATCTATAATTTAAACTCAAAACTACTAATGTAACATATCATAAAATATTATTGAATAAAATATGTCAGATTAGACATTTTAATTTCTAAAAAAGATGACAAACTACATATTTTCTTTTATGATATTAATGATTGGTTTATTGTCAAAACTAAAATAGTACCAAATAAATCTTATAGATAGCTTAAAAGAAAATAAAATAAAATCAAAGGTAAATGTTCACAGTGAATAAAAAAATTATATTGGATTTTGAAAGATTAAATATAATAATAAAACCTTTAATTTTTAGGATTCAATTTTAATAAATATTCAGAAATTGAGACTTTACTGCAATAATAGATTAACTTTAAGGCTAATATATAATTATTCAAACCTATATGGATTATTTTGAATAGAATGGCATATTCAACCGTGGCCTTAACATTTTCTTAGGTGGCCTATAATATTGATGAATTCCGTGGTGATGTTATAATATGGTACTATTATTTAAAATTTAAATTAAATGTGTAACTATTTAAATAAAATAATTATCCAAAATAATGAATAATTATACCATTAAAAATTATTACATAAATATTTTTTAAAAATATTAATTATGATATTGTAATAAAATATGGTATATGGTATGTCTTGTATATTAGTATATTGCATATGTTCTTGTTATGACATGTTTTATCAATAATTTAATGTTTATTTTTTATCTAAAATTTGAAAAATCATAGAATTATAAATATTAGAAATTTGTACATAAATTGCTAACATTAAATTTTATTAAAATTATGTTTTTTTTTGTTATTAAGACTAAAAATTAATGCAAAATTGATCCTCATTAGTAAAAGGTGTAAAATATGCTACACTGATTGACTAACATGATGAATGCCTCAAATTTGGGAGAGGTATCATTGTTTCAGATGTAGTCCTTCCCTTTACGTAACCTATTCTTTTCCATTTTCCTAGCTATATGTCCTCCTACTATTTCTTTCTCTTTTATACTTTGAATCTTTCAAAAACTTTTCCAAATGGAAAATAGACTATATCTCCTATACACTCTTAATTCACACCCCCACCCAAAAAAAAAAAAAAAAAAGAATTTTAGTAGTCTTAATCTTGTTAGTTAGATTGCAAAGCAAGAAACAATGAAAAAGAAGTTCAGTTTAACTCGAATGCTCACTATGATACTTAAATCACTAAAAATATTATAAAAAACTAATTATATAAAGGAAATATTAAATAATAAATATACCTAATATGACCTCCATCTATAAAAGTGTTATTGTCTGTCTTTCTTCTATTGTAGGAGTAAGATGAGTAATTCTAAATGCCGATTTAGCATATTAGAACTGGATTCTGGCAGGGCAGAAAGTTTTTCCATTGCTGAACTAAAAGAGTGGAAAGATTATTGCCAAATCCTATGTCCCTAACTAAATATATTATCCAATTGAAAATTGGATACATGTAAACTATGATGGCTAATTACTTTATATTATATCTGTATATTTATATTTTTTATTGTGATCTATAATACACTTACATTCTTTTAACATTTATTAAAAATTTGCTCCATACGTGTAAAACACATCAAATAATATGTAATAAAAATAAAAATATCAAACATATATGTGAAACACATTTTTTACGTGTGTCGGACCCATGTTAGCCACTTAATCTTTTTTTGACATCATGAATAATTTAGACATATTAATTAATAAAAAATAGTAATTTAATATGATGACTAGTGATTGTATTGTTGTGTGAATTTTATTATGAATCAACATGTAATATTTGATAAATGCTTTTAAATTTCCTAATGATCATACATGTTTAAACTAATTAAAATTTATAATGGTCATAAAAGATAAAAGTGTCATCTTACTCTAAATTTAATTTTGAACCTGATTAAACTAATTAAAAAAATTTAAATGTTAATATGCTTCAAATTTACACTTAATTTTAATTTTGATTTTGGATATACTCGAAGCCAATTAACCAGGTTATGATGGAATTGACTCAATGATAAATTTAGAATATAACTAAAAATTTATAAAAATATTTATTTTTTTTTAGTATTAAACCTAGGGTGTATTTGATATAAAGTTAGTAAAATGAAGATTAGCAGAAAGAATAATAGTTAATGGAGTGATACTTAATAGGTACAATCATTTTACGATGTTACTGTATTTGGTATTATCTATGAATAACAGTTTACCTTGTAACAATTAATATGTGTTTGATATTATCTATGAATGGAGAAAATTTATATTTAAAAATTAACTAAAATATATCGTAACAAAAATTAAATTTATGGAACATAATTATGAGATTAAAATAAACATTTACTTTACACCATAATAGATATCAATATTAGATTAAAAAAATATCTTAAATAGGTTACTTTTTATAATGAATTTTATGAGATTAACAATCTAATAAGAGATCAAAATAATAACTTTCATACTTTTAGTTTTTATTAGAAGAAATATTACAACCTAACAAGTTAGCATAAAAATATACAAAATTACTATGAACTAAGCCACTGATAGTTGTTTCATACTGCATCACTATAATCATAATAATATTTTTTCAATTCAATTTTAAAGTAATGGTCACTTCTGCTTTAAAAAAAAAAAATACTTTTTTAGTTATGAAGTTGATAATTAGCTTAATTTTTAAAATAAAAATATAGTAAAAAGTTAATATTTTAATTGATAATAAATTTTAAATAGTTTTATAAAAATAAAAAATAATTATTTTATTTTATTTTATAAAAATTTTAGTTAATATGGGATTTGATATGTAATTTATAATATGTATGATAATTATACAACTCATGTTAATAAACGACAATAGGTTTAATTGAAACTTTAACTTTGAATATAATTGAAACAAAATTATCTACTCCAAAAGATTTAAATATGAATATAGAATTGTGATAATTTTTAAGATTTTATTTTCATTACAACTTAACTAAAGATAGTAATTTTTTATCTAACCCTAAAATCTAATTCAAACTCATAAAAAAAAAAAGTAATACGTGTAACGTCCATTTTTATTTACAAAATCATGACAGCATGTCCAAAAATACATATGCATAAAGGTTTATTCATCATACATATATAATCTATCATGTATTTAATGTACATATATATTAACTAATGTTGAAAGCTGACCATAAACTGGTTCTTATCTAGATATAAGTACATGACACAAGGAGAGAGAGAGTTGAAATTTAGCAGATGACCTGTGATCCATGTGTCTCTACACAAAACTCTATGCACCAAAGTGTCCAGACCCTGTACTTCAATATATGAAAAACATAATTGTGATTTGGTGAGTTGTCACTCAATGAATAAAAATAATAATGACAACATAAGAATAACACCATAATACATTACAAGTATAACAATTAACTATGTAAGTGCAAGTGCAATAGATTGATTTTTGTCGTGACCTTGCAAGTCAAACATTGCTTCCGAGAATTCATGTGATTCAAGTGACATTTGATTTTTGTTAGCCAACATATAACAAGTGAATCATTTGATCAATAACATGTGCCAATAGGACATACTGGTCCCTTTTCCACGTGATTTGCAAATGTTTGACAAGTCATTCACAACATATTTTTAGTTTCATATGCAAGTGTTCATTCACAATAGTATACTAAGTAACCATTAAGAGCATATAATTCTCACTTGACTTATATTCACATATAAAGTGTAACAATTCAATCTCATACACATGTAATAGAACATAATCATACTATAAAATTATCACACACACATTAGAATCTAATTATGGTTTTTGCTCACCTTTTAATGTGACCAACATTTACAGTAGGTTTGGTTCTCTTGCTAGGGCTTCTTCAAAGTGTTGAGATCATAACATTTGATACATACATGGTTTTTAATACGTCAAGATGATTATGAATGCTTGGTATGCAACTATGGCATGATCCATGCAAGTGGACCTAGTGTTTTATGCATATTTTTTTTATATAGCAGCCCGACCTTGCTACACTTTCATAGTAATAACTCTAGATATACTTATCCAAATGACTTGATTCTTTTTTTTTTTAAATAAACTAGAGACATATTGATACAACATAGTCAAATTTCAAATCAATATAAGACATATAGAAAAATATGGTAAATTTTTAAATTTTGCTATATTTTAATGTCATCTCAGTCTGAGTAAATCTTATATTCTTAGGTATATCTCAAATTGTACAAATACAATTGTAAAAATGATCTATCAGAAGTTACAAAACATATAAAGGAACATTTTTTTTTTATATGTTTTACTCATTTTCTAATCCAGCCTATAAAGTCATCAAAATAAATGACCAGTCTCAGGGTGAGTAGGTTTTCAACATGTTGACAATCAGTTAAAATGAAGGGGCAATATCTTAACAACCATGTTAAATTTGGAAAAAATATTTCATAGACATGTAGATCAAACATAAATATACAATTTTTAAGTTTTTCACATCATCAAATTCTGAATCTATGACCATCAAATTCTTGGAAAACAAAATTATAAGATTGATGAGGTTTTATTGATTTCAGGGTTAGTCACAATCAATGAGTCATATTTCTTCACATACAACAAATCAAGAAAAACTGATTTACAGGTATTTAGAGGGGATATAAATCTACAATTTCATGTTTTGCATTTTGTCTAAATCAGAACATAAGATCATCAAAATATAAGAAAATATAAAGACCGAGGTGATTTCAGTTGGTTCTGAACCAGCCCTAATAAAGGAGTCATATCTCCTCACACACACCAAATTAAGAACAAATGTTTTACATGCATTTAGATGAGGTATAAATCTACAACTTTCATATTTTACACTTTGTCTAACTTGTCTTGTAGGGTAATGAAATCGTGGATACAAAATTCTTCTCTAACAACAAAACCAACACAATAAGCTCTTGTTTCTCTTGAATTTCAACTTCCATACATGAGCTCTACCTCAAATACTCCATAATTCTTACTAACCATGCATGATTAACATGTTATGAGGGATTAATTTTGTTGTCCCTAGGCACCAAGAAGGGGGGTTGAATTGGTGTTTAAAAATTTAAAATAAGGATGAAGAGAAGAAGAAGGATTAGAAAGGACACGAAGATTTTATAGTGGTTCGGGCAAAACAATCCCTACGTCCACTCCCCA
>CATIWR010236339.1:0-12751 GCA_949677035.1 Omphalea diandra | reverse complement strand
TAATGTAATTATGTGTATTAAATTTAAAAAATATCTTAATTATATTTTTATATATGTATAATTATATTTTAAAATGATATTTTATTATGTTGTAAAATCTTCCGATTTTACGATCCGATTTTACGATTTCGATTTTAGGGTTTTCTACCGATTTTAGGGTAAAATCTCGATTTTGACAACCTTGGTTAGTATTGCTTCTTAACGACACAAGTTAGCATACTAGAGTTTTAATATCGTCGGTTACGTATCGTATCGAAGGATACATAATGGAAGTCAGGGTTTTCGATCCGATATACCTTAGGGCTTTCATTGGAACCGATCAAGTAGTGACCCTTCCAACTATAAAGAACAGTTTTGAAAAGACAAGAAAAAGCAAAGCTATTAATCATTAATTGTTATTAAGGTGTGTTTTCATAATCACAAATGAACCGTCCGTTTCTGTTGCCAAACAAGTGAATCGATTATTCATGACGTGACATAAAAGAAAAAAATTCAATTGTGACGGGATGCAAAATCAAAAGGAAACAAAAAACAAAAGAAAATTCAAAAGAAACTATGAGTGTTGCACCACTGAAATTTCAAATTAAACTGAAAAATAAAAGAATGTACCCAAAAATTTTGATAACTGAAATCATTTCTGTTAGACTAGGTTATTCAAATTTAAGTCAAAACTCTTTTTTTTATCTTGACAATATAGATTGAAAAATCTAATATTTTTTTTTAAGTGTTATTTTTACAGCTTATAAAAGTTATCTTCAACAGAAGTTAAAATCTCCATAAAAGAACAGAGCAATTCACGGTCAGTGTCCCCTAAGTCGCGACTGCGACACTGTTATAAGAATGAATGAAGCTAGGTCAGAAGAATTAGCGGGCGAATTCGCAGCCGCGACTCCGCTGAAGGAGCCTAGGTTAAATCACAGAAGAATTCGTTGTCTGTGTCGCGCCTTGTACAAGTAATGATCGTGATCGCGACTGTTAATATCCGTTAGAAAGACCAACGACTACTTTTCTTGGACAACCAATGAAAAACTGACACGTGGACTAGTCGTTGGAGACCAACGGGACTTTCAGCCGTAATTGAAAAATCGTGACCGCGAAAAGTAAGCAGCGACCGCGACTTCAGCCAGACAAATATTTAATGTTGAATCTGCCTATTACATTTTGGAGATTTGTTTATAGTTTTAGAGTAACGTCTCTTTGGTGGATGTGGGCTATAAATACTCCACCGAACTGATGTTAATGCAAGAAAAGAATAATTGGTATTGTCAAAACTCTTGCAAAGTTATTTCTCAACCTTAATTCTTTATTTCTTTGTAAATAGTTTGGTGTAAGCTTTAAATACCTTGTATAAGTTTAAGAGTGAGCCTAGTTATAAAACTCTTGTATAGGTTTTAGTGTGAGTCTTGAAAACACTTATGATAAGTTTTAGTGTTAGCCTTGAAAACACTTGTAAAAAGTTTTTGTGTGAGTCTAGAAAACACAAGTTGTAAGGTTTAGTGTGAGACTAAACATTAAGTTGAGTGTGAGCTTGTAAAACACTAGAGATTGAGTGAAATACCTAATTGGTGAATTGGGGAGTGATATAGGGTTGGTTAATACTCAAACCACTATAAAACTTTTGTGTTCATTCTTCTCCTACCATTTTTTCTAATCTTTCATTTTTGTGTGCTTCTTCTAAAATCAAAAGTTTAAATTAGCCACCAATTCAATCCCCTTCTTGGTGCACTAGAGCCAACAATTTCTACAGAAGCAAATGGACAAAAGGATAGGAAAAGAAGAACAATAGAAAACACCTAATTTTCCTTTTTTAGCTCTGTCATAATTGTTTTGAAAGAGTTTCTTGCATTTTTGTAATAATTGTTTGGAAAGAGTTTCTTCCCTTTTGGCTCTATTGGTGTTTGATGGATAATAAATTGAGAAGAAGAATTGAAGTCGGCGTTTTCTCTTCAGGTTTATGTTTTTTTTTTTTTATTTAGACGTTATGAATTTTTTTTTAAATGGGAATTAAAGGAGAGACTGATAATGATAATGGAATGAGCTCTTAAGTTTGAAGAAAAAAAGAATGGGCCATATTAGCCATTTCTTGAAACTATGAGCCATATTATTTTCCAAGTCTATGGAGTACCCATAATTTTATATTCTTAATTATATATGAAAATTAAGTAATTTGTAATGAAAATAAATTATATATCAATAAATAAAATAAAAATTTTAATACATAATAATTGTAGGACATTAAACTAATTAATTTATGCAAAAGAATTTTATATTTATGTATTACAAATTAATTTATATGAAAGAATTTTGTATACATATTAATTTTAGTTATATTGTAATGTCGACAGCAGCCGTTATACTTTTAACTGTAACATATTGACTCATCTATAACGAGATCGCGACTGCAATTTAAGTTCTTGGAAGGAAGGGAACCCCATCCACATTCTGCGGAACAAGATTTCCAGTATCGTGAAGGCGTAACTCTGTTGGGGATCCTGAAGAAGCGCCGGCGGAGCAAGCTGTAGATTTTCCAGCATCGGTTAAGATAAGATTGCGGTTTGTAGCATCAAGAGCTCTGAGCATTTTCCATTAACTGGGGAATCATGGTTCGCCATACAAACGAAAGTGCAGTTGTTAGTGCAAGATGGTTTGCTGAACCATATAGCAAAACAATGAGCGTTGTCGCCAACAGAGTAAAAAGCCAGCAGGAAAAACTTCACTCTTCTGGATTCTCCACAGAGATATAAGCCTCCCGTTAAAGCAAAATCTGATGCAAATGAGGAAACGAGTGGCTGTATAATTAGAGATAATAGGATGAAGAAAAACTTGATATTCATCATGAAGCTTGGGGCAGGGGAAATTCGCTCTCAGGTAGCTTGAAGTTGGGCATTAAAATTAGTGTGGAACTGAATAATGTTAAATCAAAGAAAGTTGCTAAGTTAGATATGATGAATGCGTTGACTTCACTATCTGCAAAGTAATACTATAACTAATTTTAAAGTACTTAAATAATAATTTTATTAGTGCACAAATATTTTTTTTATTATTTTAAATAATTTTATTACAATAAATTTATTTAAAAAAATAATACAAATTATCATAAATAAATTATAATACATTTATCTTGTCTATATAAATTCAATTTTGGCTTCTCGGTTAATTATTAGTTTGGCTTTCTGAAATGGCAGGCACAACAAATTTGGCTGTTTGTAACCTCTTATTCTTATCGTGCCACCACGTTGTGTCAATACCATCTTCTATATATAGCTTCTTTGCTCAGGTCAGACACGATATAAGAGATTCAAATCAAATCCCCTAGTTAACTGAGTAAGTTTCTGATAGGTTGATCACTCTTCTCTCCTCTTTTTTCGGGTGTCTGAACCTCTATTGTCCATCAAGGTTTTCCCTATTTCGAGCCACTTGAATTTTTCATAATATGATTTTTTGGGTACATCGAGCATACTTAAAAGAAAAGAGGCTTCGAACTGCTAACTTCAGTCTTCCATCATAATTATTGACGAACGCTTGCACATCTGAAAATGAGAAATGCCGACACTGCATATTGACATCTTTAAAGGCACATGGTATCATGGAAACTAAGGAACGGGTTTCAAAGCAATTGCACTCAAGGGCACTCAGCACCCATATATTTAGTAAGAAGCTCCGAAGTGTCGTGTGCCATCAAGTAGCCGAAAACAGAAGACCCAACTTATAGGAGAAATAAAAAGAGACGAGAATACAGAGTTGCTTTTAATATTAGACAGGAGTGGCACATCCATTCTACAGGAGTGGCACATCCATTCTACTGTCATCTTAGAATTTCCATTGTTATAAAGGTATGGTCCTCCTAGACTCTGCATGGTTTCAAGCATCAACTTTTTGATTCTCAATATGCGAATCTTAAAGTGCATGGAAAACATATCAAGTTCCCAAATTCTGACCTAGAAAGGGATGGATTGAAATGGCTAGAAGAAATATACCCACAGCTGTAGTTCTATGGTAGGCTATGTAAAAAATCCTGCCTTTGCACCCCTAATCTAATCATCCTGTTTTTTGGTGCTTGTTTCGGTACCTTCCAGTACATGGTAAGTAGAAAGGAAAAAAGTGCTGTGATTCTTCTGTAGAAACCTGCATAAAGAATACAATCTATCAATATGATACAGATCCACAAAAAGAATTATTCATAGTTAATGTCTTGATCATACTTGAGAAAGTCAACTAATCTTTGCTGCAGATCCATCAATGTATCCTCTTCAATGTTTGCAAATGCTAATAACTCTGACAACTTAACTGCAAGTAGCAGAAAAATGTTTTAGCAGGCAAGTTGATACAGCTGGAAATTTTAATACAAGCCCCTTCTCTAAAATAAGAGTTAAATACGTTGATCCCCTTGGATTTTTCCATCTTATATTATTTAGTCCTCCATTTTTAAAAATTATACTATTTAATCCTTTCTTTTTAATTTTGTTAGGCAAACACATCATTCTGTTAAATTTTTTGTTAAAATGACATAAAATATCCATCATACTCTTAATTTTGCCTTAAATTTTCCATTTTTATCAAAGTCTTTTTAATCAAACTCAATTCAACAAAATCATTTCATTCAAAAATCAATTCATTCACAAAATTGAAAAATTTAACAAAATCGATTTATAAAGTTGGAAAATTGGTTTATAAATTTAACAGAATTGATTCATTAACAATAGTGGAAAATCGATTCACAAAATCATCTTTCCTCCAAACTTTCCTCACAAAATCGATTCACAAAGTTAACAAAATCGAAAACAAAATCAATTCATCTAAACTTTCCTCCTCTCCACCATCCATCTCTTGGCGACAAGATCGATTCACAAAATCCAACACCTAAACCCAAAAAATTGATTCACAAAATTGTCTCCGCCTCATCTCCTCCATTGAAACCCAACAAACAGAAACCAGAGATAAAATTAAAAGCACGCTTCTTCTGTTCTGGGATGTTAAATATGCAAATGGGCATATCTTGAGCCCACTCTGGATTTTTATCAAGCAAAGAGAGGTTGAGGTGGAGTGTAGAACTCATCGCTAACTTGTCTCCAGTAAAAACTCTCACATACAAACATCTTTACAACCCTTCTAAGAATCAAAAACCCAACAAAACCCAAGAATTATTTCCAAATCTTGATCTTTAGAGCCCCTCTATCTCTCTTACAATATCAAAAAAGCCAAAACAGAGAGACAAAGAGAGAGAGTAAAGAAAGTGCTATGAGGAAAAACAAAAACTCAGTGAAGTGATAGCCATGCTGGATTCAGTTTTGAATATGGATTTGAAGTGATAACCACACCTCCCTACAAAATCCAGATTCAATTATTCAAGCCGGGCTTGAAGTGATAGCCGCACCTCTCTTTTGCTTTTCTGGTTCAACCCAGTCTCAATTTTTGCGATTGATGAGCAGCTGAAGAAAATTATTCAATTACTATTTTGCCATTATTGGAATTGTTCTTTTTTGTGTAATGAAGAAGATGGAGGTAATATTGGAATTTTAATAAATTTAAGATAAGTTTGTTGACTTTTTTTAATTGACTAACAGTATAAGTACTAAAAATTTAATGGAAGGACAATATAGTTTAACAAAATCAAAATATGAGATCATCTTAATATAATACGTGAAAGTGAAGACCTAAATAGTATAACATGCAAAAACCCAGAGTAAAAGTATTTAACCCATAAAATGACTAAATCAAAAGACAGAAGGTACTATCATCAAATTGACTAAACATGCTTATAGAATCCAGAAACTGGCACCCTGCAAATAATTAATTTGTCATTAACTTTCTACAGCAACCCAAGTCTAAAAGTCAACCTAGTGTAGGACAACCAAGCCTTAATAAGTAATCAAATTATTTGAGAAAATAATGGGTAAATCCACCAAACATATCTTTTGCATTAATTGTAACTCGGAGAAAAGGGGGGAAAAAAATTACACTGGAAAACACAAAAAATGAACATTTACTCTCAAGGATTTACAGAGAAGTACCTAATGAGTAGTGATTCAACAATATCATCAATTGGATATTACTTCTTTGTTCCTAGTAAATATAGTAAGTAGCTGACAGGATTTTGCAATGAATGAAGAACATGACAGTATTTCAATGCAAACTAAATTTGTGTAGAACCAAATAAAAAACATACCAAACAGGCGTAGTAGATGCTCAGCGCCATATACTGTTGAGGGAGAGACATCATCTTTAACTGCATCAGCATACTGTTCACGCTCACTTTTGTACAAAAGCATTACTGGTAATGCCTTGTTGAAGTAACAGCATAAACCTTTTGTAATTTCTCCAATTGCTTCAGAAATCCTAACTCCACCAGATCATCAAACATTAGAATAATAGAGTTACATAGATCATGAATATGAAAATGAAACAGTACTTTCTTCTTATACAAAAAAAGAAAAAAATATAGTAGTTTCCAAATCCAGGCCAGGCCCTTCCTCAAGGCTTTCAAAGTGCAAAAGCTATCATACACGCGCGTGCCTACACACATACACACACACATATATATATATATATATATATATATATATTCTTTAATGAGAACAGAAAGCATGGGAACTATTTCTATGTGATCAATCTTAAAGTTGGAGTGCCAAATCTTCTCCCAGAATAACAACAGAGTTGGAAAAATATCAAAAACAACCAAAAAAGGAGGGGAAAGAACTTACAAACCATCTTTCTTTCGTCTATAATCAAGATACTTCTTCATTATGTCATCCACATTAGGTGTACAAGGCAGTTTAACAAGCTGGCAGAAAAGGAATAAATAAGTTATGAACAATTATGAACAGTGCTCAAAGGTAGTTGAAAAATAAAATGCAAACAAAAATAAGAAATACAGTAAATTTTACAATGATAATATAACCAGTTCAGGCTTCTGCTCATTTAGAATATGAAGACAGGATCAGGTATTGTAGTAAATTAGGACATGAAGTATAGAAAGGCAACAAAATCCAAATGACATGAACACACACGTGTCATCAACTCGACCATTATTTTTGTTCGTAGTCTCTTATTATTATAACAGTAACTAACACAGTGACTATTGAGATATACATGAGTGAAGGCAATAAACCAAAAAGCAATATTTAATAGCAAAATAAACCAGAAAGTAATCTACTTCTTTACCAACAAATAATACAAGGCACCATAAAAAATCTGAGAAATCAAAATGAAACAAATACATTTACCTTGCCCAGATGAGTGATAAATTCACAGTCATCAATGAGTTGCTTCTTTAGCATCGGTGGAATTTGGAGATTCACAAGCTTTTCCAAGGGCACAACATCTTTTTCCTAGCAGTTGAAAACAACAAACTAAGCAAAGAGATGCCAAATCACTAATGGAAAACCTCTTTAAAAACTGTTAAAAATATTTAAAAGAAACTTATAGGCTGATTTGCAGCTTACATTGAAGGAATGCACATGATTGACATTGACATACTAACAGGGCAATAGGGAGAATATAAGCTGGAGTCTACCTTATTAAGGGTGACATTTTTTCGCTTCTTGCCCCTGGAAGCTGCATAAAGGTAACAAGAATGACTTCAAAGCCAATTCAAAGAACACACACAAGGAATTGGACATATTTGAAATCAACAATTAAAAGCTTCTGTTTGACATGTAAGATTAGACCTAATGAATCCTATACAATGAGAGCTCAATAGTGGAATCAAATTATGGTTTTATTCCCTTTTTCTGCCAGAGAACTCTTAGTAAACCAAAATCCAACATTATCCTTTTACAAACCCAAGTTAAAACTCAGTACAGGTTTATTTTGATAAAACTTTAAAGAAATTTCCTCATATATATTCAAATTGAAAATCAAATAACACCAAAAATGGCTCAGAGATCTTAAGTCTGAACTCACCCTTGATAACCCTCACAAATATTTAAGAAAAGTTTTCTGTTTTATCCTCAACTATCATGTTACAACACAATAAGACCAAATTTCTGCCGCATATCCAATGCATGCCTAGAGCAATGAACTTAAAAGAGTGCTACACTCCAAAACAAGCATTAAGACCAAAAACTAGAATAATGAACTTCCAATGAAGAAACGTTAGAACTTCCATCTCCTTAGGATATTACAGTTTCTATTTTTAAATTCCTTAATCAAATAAAAGAAAAGGCGTAAAACTAAATCCAAGAAAAAATGTTGTAAATGGAAATGGCAATGCAAGATATCACATAATCATGTAAAATATAACACATGAACATCAAAGACTCAACATATACTAACTTAAGCATGTGAAACATTCATACCACTAAAACCTGTAGGTTTAACCTGTGATGTACACCATGCCTTAGTGTTTTTTTCCAAGTCTTGCTTTTTGTTGAGGAGTTTCTGAGCATTCTCATCATTACATTTCATAAGACGTTCCATTCCAACCCATTCATCCCAACTGTTAGAAAGAACAAAGTACAAGAAATGACAACTTATCAGAGCCAGTGACCAGCACAATGATCCATTGAATTAGAGAAGCTTAACCATATTCCTTTCAACTCGATCCATCCGAATATAAGGATATTCAGAAGTTGTAGTGTTAATATCACTTAAAATGGTCCCATAAATATTCTAAAAGTAAAGAAAACCAAGCCACAATTCTATTCACAAACTTATACTGGGTGTTGAATTTGAAGTTCAATGATCCAAATGCAGAGGACGAGTCACTGAGAAGGACCAGTATCCTGTTATAAAGAATGTGCGAAGAATGATAATCTGAAATGACTATACCATCCATTTTATATGCATGTATGAGCACTAGTTGACTTCATTGAGAAAACGTAAGTGACTAAAAAGATAGAATAAGCAATATTTATATTGCAATACAATGGGTGACAGTTGTTATACTCTCTAGGAGCATATTGTGTCCTATTACACTAGGATTTGTTTCCTCGGAAAATCCAACCATTGATTTGTCCAACAACCAGCCACCTTTCTCGAACAAAAATAAAATCGTGTTACATGATAGATGCTACTCACTGTTTGTTCCAACCCTGCAAAACACATGAGATTTTGCAAATAGAAAGTTACATTAACATCTTCAGAAGATGATAATTGTAAACACAGACGTGGTAAAGTTGATCAACAATATTGTAGTTGATCCTTACAGTGTAATGCACAAGATACTTCCATGTGTTCAATCGATAATCAGCTTCTATCACCTTGTGGGGGAAAAAAGAGTGAAAAATATGTGTTAAATCTGGCAATAGCTGCAATGTACAAGGGATTAAAATATGCATGAATTAATGAATTAAATTTGGGAATGAAATGCCATCATTTGGACAAGCAATTTGGAATAGCAAAATGTAAATTGAAATCCGCTGGAATTCAAGAAAGATAGAACCTTGGCTTCATAAATTCGTTTGTTGTGGAAAGCCAGGACCTTTTCGCCTTCTTGATAAAGTCTGGGATGTTCCTCATCGGTTTCAGTTTCGGTTTCGGTTTCGGTTTCGGAGTCGGTCTTCGTCGTGGAAATGTCGTGTATGGTGGCAGAGTCATCGTTCATCTCTGTGTTTGAGCTTCCCATTCTGCTTGATCTCGTCACAATCAGGTTATTTGTTACTGATTTAAGGGCGGAGAGATTCTTCCTTGCCGTTATTTAAGCTCAAAAAATAAGGATTAAACCAGACTAGTTAATGGGAATTAAATTCTAACGATCCATAACATGAACGATGGATAACTAACTGTAAATTTGGGGGTTTTAAGGGTTTATCATTTCCTATTCACTGGAAGGAAGGACACTATCAACATCTTCTTTAGCGAAGTTATCATGGCGGCAATCACGCGAAGTTCGTTGGCCTTGATCAAGTGCAACCCCTAACCACATTAATAGCCCATCCAGGACACTGACCTAGCTGGATGACATGGCCCCTGTTACGACTAGTGCTTAACATAAATACCAAAATAGAAGACCTCTCATGCACCTCTTAATATTCATACTACGTGAATTTAGGATTAGTATATGAATCTTTAGATAAAATAAAAGATTAAAAATAGATGAGAAGTCTTAGCCTTTAGAATTGTTAGCAAATTGTAGTTTATTTATGAAAGACAGTATCTATCTAAGGGTTTTTTACCTTGAAAATACACACTTAGACTTTTATACAGAGAGTTTTTATCAAAGCACACACACTAAGATAAGATCGAATCTTATCTTGTTGAAAGAAAACTAAAGCAGACACACTAACTAAAGTAAAGCAATCACACTCATGTTTTACTATCATACCATCTCATAATACATACTTAGTTGGAGCACACTACATGTTTTACACATGGAATAAAGTGACATTGGATTCCACTTTTTATTATTTGATGATGGATTCATGTGATAGTGACATGTTCATATTATAGTAGTCTGAGTCATTATTGTCAATGCAATCCTTTTCTGTGTGGTCTAATTCTTTATACTCTGTGTAGCATATAGGAGATCTGAGAATTTGATTTTGGGATATAGTCTTTGTCAGGCACATCACTTGGGAGACATGGTTGGGTTAATGACTCATTCCATGACCTTTTGTCTAATAATAAAATTTTTTGATATTTAGAAGAAAGAAAATCCCAAGGAGCATCTTCTATTAATGAAGGTCAAAATTCTTTTAAAACTACTTTATTTTATTTTGTTGACACATGTGCCTTTAGAGTTTTCTGAATTCAGTGTGATGATCAAACACATCTTGATTACAGAGTGAGAACTAATTTTCTCCATAGACTTGGAATATTGGCATGGTCCTAAATCTTGAGCCACTAACAAAACAAAGACGATGGAAAATAAGAATAACTCTTTTCTCAAGAGCTAGCTGTGAACTGCATTGTTTAAATCTCGCACTGTAAAAAGAGATTTATTGACCTAAGGACTTGAACCATTCAAGGAAAATAATCATGTGAGGATTAATCTTATGTTATTCCTTTGCTTCTATGAGATCTGAACATAAGTGATAAGGTCTAATTTTCACAACTATAGTGTAGAGATGACAAAAATACCATAGGAAGCAAAAGAGTTTTTCTGGCCATTTTCAATAATAATAAGTTTTCATGGAGAAATCCAGGAAAGTGAGACCTTCAAGAATGGATAGTCTAGATGGAAACTAAGGATGCTAAGATAAGTAGGGCCAAACTGTCTTATGAGGAAGGATTTGTAGGAAAAGATTTGTCTTTTTGCAAGTTCAATGAGTTTAGTATATGCAGTTGGGAACTAGACTTTTGGAGGGGCTCTTGTTTTCAAGTAGGGTTATGATGAAGATGAAGCCATAAAGAAAAGAGGAATGGTTTTCGTTGGATAGATAAGAGAAATGGTTTGAGGTCTGGATAAGAAATCTAAGATTAGATTGTTATCCTCTTGTATATGTTCAACATTGAAGGTGTATTTACTAAACCAATCTTTTCATCTTAGCAGTTATGGATGTGGTAAATGTTTTCCTTTAAATTCTAGCATTTTTAGAAATGAGAAACAGTACATGATAACAGTGAAGTGATGGCCAATGAGATGAAATTTAAACTTTTTTATCCCACTTTTTATAGCCAAGATTTTCTTGAAAGTGAATGGTAATGGAGTTATAAGTCCTTCAATTTTTCGCTTGCAAAAGCATAAATTCTCTTTTATTTGTCTATTTCTTCAAGGAGAATGGCTCTTCAGTAATGATCATTGATATCTGTCAGTAGAATTCTTTTTCCCATGGTTGAAAAATGCAATGGTGGCAAATTATGTATCTCTTCTTTAAGAATCTTTATAACTATTGTTTATTCATCGGTCCACTGAGGGGGGTCCTTCTTGAGTATCATTCTGAGTGGATTTGCCTTTTTAGTAAAATGGGAAACAAATTGTCTCATATAATTTGTAGTATTGAGGAATTATTGTATTTGCTTATAAGAGAGATCTTTAATCTGAAAACTTTAATAATTTTGCACTAATGTAAGGTCCAGGCTTGTATTGTCCATTTTGAAAGAGCACCCAAAAAAACTCAATTTTTGCCTGGGCAATGTGCATCTTTGAAGATGAAAACATGGCATCATAACTCTTTATAAGGTCAGTGAACTATCTAAGCAATTATTAATGAGACAATTGATCATAAGAGAATAACATAATGTCATTTATATAGACTAAAGTACTATGAAGAATCAGCTCATAAATCTTGACCATTGTTTTTTGGAACAGTGATAGTGCAACTTTAAGACCAAATGACATAACTTTCCATTAGTAATGTCTATTAGGAATGTAGAAAGTTGTTTTGTGACAATCTTCTGGATTGATACCCAATTGCCAAAATCCTATTTTTAGATCAAACTTTGAAAAATAATGAGCCATAAACAAATGGGTAAACAATGACGAAGTTTTTGGTAGAGAAATCTTTATAATCCTTTAAAAAATGATTTAAAGGTTGATAATCAATCACCATTCTCTTTTTTCTTCAAACTTGTTTAGATCTTTTGCTAACATAAAAAGCTTGACAAATCCAATTTGAATTTGGTTGGTACAATGATGTTTTAGGCCAGGAGCTAGGAACATTCTTGGTAGGCTAGCGCTAAGTCATATGGGGACATTTCTAGGTGTGTGGCTTTAGTTGGGTTAATGCCCTCATTTACTTTAAAAGGTAAAAAGATAAAAAAAAAAAAAAAAAAAAAAAAAAAAAAAAAAAAAAAAAAATGTTTGGGTTAGTCAGAGAATGGGTGGGTGGGTGGGATTGGAATTTATTATTGTTTTTTTGACAAATGGGTT
>CATIWR010236319.1:0-13625 GCA_949677035.1 Omphalea diandra | reverse complement strand
TATTCAATTCATTTGTGTTCCACACTTGAATTCTCTAATATTAACAAACTGATTTTTTTACGCACACAGAATAATTCAAAATTGAAGCACTACTTATATATTATTATGTAGATAAAAGTGCCAAATTCATAGATAGATATTGATTATGATAAAATCCAAAGGATGTTTCCTTATTCTTCTTCTTCTTCTTCTTCTTCTTCTTCTTATTATTATTATTATTATTATTATTATTATTATTATTATTATTATTATTATTATTATTATTATTTAAAAGTTGGCCAAGTTTCCAAGCAAAGAATAAGGAAGATCTCACACTCACAAAATAAAGAACAAAAAAAATACAACTTTTCTCAGAGCAATTGAAATTATAAATTTTAAATAGGGTTGCCTAGCTCAATTATAAAGTTTACTGATACATATTATTTAAAAAATAGAAAAAGAAAAACTATATATTTCTTATTCAAAGGATTTGTTAAAAAAGTAAAAAGAAAAGTAGAGAAAAAAAATATACCGGTAGTGTAAGAACTTTGTTTTTAATATTGAGAAATATAATATTTTGGTTGACCAATCTGCTTTAGATGCATTGATAATTTTTAAAATTATAAAATTATTTATTTTACCGTTTTATGCAATCATAAAGATTACATTCATTATTCTGAAAAAGAAACTACATTAATTTTTATTTAAATTGAAAATACTTCAACAAATTAGAGTGATAATTTCTAATGTGATTAAAAATTCAATCTGAACTCAATTTAGAAAAAAAATTAAAATGATTTAGAATTTTTAAGTCAATCTTAATTTTTATCGTAATGTGATTTGTGGATTTACTCAAATTGATTCTATTTTGATTTGACCCACACTTTGACATGATAATTTTGTTTAAATTACTAAAATATTAAAAATTTATTGAAAAATATTATTTTTATTTTAAAATTAAAATCATAAGTAATTCGACTCAAACTCAAAATTTGAAAATAACTTGAATTCTTTTCCATGTCTTTAATTCAGCGATCCAATTTAATTTGAATTTGTCTCATAATAAAGATGTGACTTGAATTTGCTCGAGTAGACTCATTCACCACTTCTAAATCAAATTTTACTATATATATATAAACTCAAATAAGAGTAAAACTTTTAAATAAATTAAAAAAATTTATTCAAAGATCAATTTTGATATCATCTTAAATAATTATTAAACCATTAAGTTTATAATTAGATTAATTATTCTTATATCAAGTTGTTGTTTAGACTAATTAATATATAAAATTCATTTTGATCTCGAACTCAAATTTAATAAATAAATGTCACTTATCAAGTAATTGTATTGGCAATATAAAATTTGATAAGTGACAATATAATATGTTCTTATTTTACCATGTTATAAGTAAACTAATAATTAAGTATTTAAAAATATATCTATAAAATGTTTAATAATATAAAAAAATTATTTATGTAAAAAATTTAAGAAGTTTTTCATGTTAATACTCTTAAGTATTTTAATAATAATAACTATTTTATTATTTAGATAGCAAAAATTGAAAAAATAAAGAGAAAAAATGGCTAACAAACAAGTAAAAGTACAAATTTTTTATTTTATGTTGAAACATATTACTAATAAAATTTATTTTACTAATCTAATTGTAATATTTTATTTTTATTATTTATTTAATTGAGCAATTCAAATTAGATACTAATTTTTATAAAATAATAGTAAGTTTTAATTATTCACATTTTTCAATTAATTATTTATTTAATAAAATAAATATTAGTTTATTATTATTATTATTATATTGTGCAATGCTTAGATTAATGATTAATTTTATAAAATTTTTATATTACAATTTGCACAATGTGTAAATGAGCTACTAGTATTACTTATTACGTATTTGATTCATCACCAGGTTATAAGAAGTCAACGTAATTACTTTTATATCCTATAATCTTATAATATTTTTCAAAAATGAATAAATAATTTTTTATTTTGATTAAGTATGACAACTATTTGTTGTTTTCTGGTCATATTGACACACTGAAAAATAGGATATAAACTTTTCTAGCCTGTTTATATATGTAACAGTTTTTGTATATTTTAGCATATTATTATTATTAAAAAAATATATTAAAATATCTATTTTTATTTTTAAATAATTATTTTGTAAAAAAAATATTTATTTTTAATTAGTGTGTTCATGCATATTAAAAATCCTTTCAAAAAGAAAATTAAAGTACAAAAAAGGAAATTTCGAGGGAACTCATAAAAGCACATGCTACTTAAAGAGAATTGTCGTCAAATGTCCTGAGCCAATAGTACAAAAAAGGAAATTTCGAGGGAATTCATAAAAGCACATGCTACTGAAAGAGAATTGTCGTCAAATGTCCTGAGCCACTGAATCATTGAATAATCTAACTCCCAACCAAATTAGCTTAGTAAAGAACAAGTTTACGTTACATGGATGGAGTCAAGTTATCACCTCCAAAACTCTTTGCTGCACTGATTGTATTAATGGTTTTAAAATGGAATCCAAAATTTAACTGATTAGTTCATGAAATTTTAATTTGATCGATTTAATTTAAAATGATATTTTTAAAATTTCAAAATATATAAATAATATTTAAAATATGTAAAAAATTAAAAATATAATAAAATATATTTTAGTATTTAAAATTTGAGTAAAATAATATAATTTTGAAGTTTTTGACAAAATAATATAATTTTATGTTAAATCGATTTGATTTAATTTTCGATTTTGACAATTTTGACTAATTTTTCTAATTTTTATAATTTTTTGGTTGATTGATTTTAATACTGTATCAAATCGAATCATTAATCGATTCTCAATTTTATCAATTTGATAAAACTATTGGGTCTGATTCAATTCTAAAAATATTAAATTATGTAAAATTTCATTATTAGATTTAGTGTAATAAAATATCTTTGCAATTATTCAAAAAAGGGGGATTGCCTCCACGGCTCTATAATGGATTCATTGTATATTTACTAATTAATATTCTTATCCTTATTAAATGAATTTACTCACACTTTGCTTTCGATGGAAAATCGTAAAGATTAGAAAACAATCAATTTATTAATTGGTTTGAATATAATTTTTGTATATCATGAAATTGACTTTTAAAGGCATAATAAAACAAATTCGTTTCAAATAAATAATAATATTATACTCATTCTTTTTCTAAAATCTATCAGGTCAGTTTAAAAATAGAAGAATGATTAAGTAATTACTACTATTTGATAGTGTAAAAAATTTTTAAAAATAATTTTAAAATATGAAAAAAGGATAAACAATGGTTGTGATAATTTTGTTTCAATGTGAATTTTTTTATTTTTATTCCTGTAATCCATATATATTGTATTTCAATTAGATTAAATATATTTATATATACATGCACGCATATTTTGTTTTTGCTGATCAAAATTTCAGAATTTGTTACTGTACACAAAAATTGATTTATGACATCACTTTATTAAAAAATTTAAAAAATAATAAAAATAAAGCAAAGCAAAGCGAAAATTACCTATATAATAAGGTCGCCAACCAAATGAAGGTGAAGTCTTGGTTTAAGATTGGAGGATCCACGGCTTAGGGAATGTGATGACCTCCCAGAGTCTCCATATGATTACGAGTATTTATAAGGAATGCGACCTTAAAAATGGAAGCCCAGTGGCCAGTAGTGCTCCTTAAGTGGTAAGTCACGATGTGCCATTGACGTCAGAGGGCAGAAACAGGAAGAGTAGAAGTGAGTGAGGAAGGAAGTGTGGACGAGAAATTCAACAGCCTAAGGGATGGGATTGGATCAGAGTTTCTGAGCTGAATCCTCAAAAGTGGGAAAGGAGTCAGAGCCCATCAACCATACAAAGTGGTGGAACAGGCGTCGCTGGTTCATTATTTAACTTGTATATTATTTAAGTTAAAACTAGCGCCGCCACAGCCATTTCTCCATCTTGTGTTTGGTCTGTTTGGATTATTAATTATGTTTTATTTCATATTATGGTATATTATGTCACCTCTATAATCATCACCAAACCACCCTTATTAGTCTATCCATACCAAATCTAATAAGCACATTTGAATCAATGGTCTAATCAAAGGTAACTATCTTAATTCTCAAAGTCTGAAACAATCAGCTTGACTAAATCCAATTGTGTTTTTATATACATATATATTTCAGTTGAAATATCACCATATACTTGGGAAAGGACCGAAAAAAAAAAAAAGAGGAAAACATGAGAGAGGAAAAATGGCAGTGAAAAGAAAATTTTCTTCGATTTAAGAGATGAAGAGAAATAAAAGAGAGAATAAATCTTTTAAACCCATTATTATTAATCATCCAATTTTAAAGAGACAATTATTCTCCCTTCTCACTTTTTCTCCTCTCAAAAACTTTTTTCCAAACATAGAGTTAAAGTTAATTCTATTTTAAAAAAATTTAAAGCCAATGATTCATTGATGAAATTTTTATCTATATATTTTCTTAAAATATTAAAGTATTGATATTCAAATTTCAATATGATTTGAGTGTATTTGTTAAACATCTAGCTATTGAAAAAATTTAAGGATAAACTAATCCTTTAAAATCTCATATCGATTGTAAAAGTGTACATGTAAGGGTTATATAAGTTATCATATATTTATAATATTATTATAATTTTGTAAAGAAGTATAGTTTGAATTTTGTTCAGTTAAGATAAAATTTTTATTTTTTATCACTTGATAAAAAAGAGAAATTAATATTATTTTAATTATGAATTAAAGATAAGAAATATTAATTCATGAACTTATCCAACTCTCTTATTCGTATGAAATTACAAATATAAATTTTATGTAACTAAAAATTATTTTAAAATTAAATATTTTTAAATAAATGATTTTTAAAAAAATTTTATAAAATATTTTTAAATAAATAATTTTTAAAAAATATATCTCATATATGAAATACTTTCTTTATTTAAAATTTATTCCATATATAAATTAAAGTTAACTATTTAATATTTCATATTAAATTACTAATTAATACTAAAGATTAATATTTCAAATTGATCTAATAATAAATATGAAAATTAAAAGGTTATAATTACTCCAATCTTAGTTGTTATCAATATAAATAAAAATTAAAAATTTTAAAATTAAAAAAAACAAATAGTGATCATTGAGAATTAGTTTGAGATGATGTGTCAAGTAAAGAAAATAAATTTTCTCTATACTTTGACTATATTACGATGGAAAGCTATCAATAGGGGTGAACATTTGATTTAAATTGAACCAAATCAAATTGAAATAATTAAAACTAAAAATTTTAATTTTAAAAAGTACAAATCAAATCGAAACGAATAAGTTTACAAATTAAATTAAACTAAACTAATTTGATTTAGTTTAATTATAGTTCGGTTGTATTGAATTAAATTTTTTTAAAAACAAAATATTTTTAATATAAAAATAATTTTTATATTATATTTCAAAATATTTTTAATGCAAATATTATATTTTTAGTAGCTGTTATATATTTTTAATATAAATAATAAATTATAAATAGAGTTGAATCATTTTAGTTTGATTTAATATATGTTCAATCTATTTTAGTTTAATTTTAAATAAATTTAGTTTGATTAAATTTAATTAAAATTTAATTTAAAAATTGAATTAAATTGAATTAATCAAAATTTTTTAAAATAAAAAATTTAATCAAATCAAAAATATATTTAAACTAAAGAAAACCTATCAAACTGATTTA
This sequence comes from Omphalea diandra, assembly GCA_949677035.1. Taxonomy (NCBI): domain Eukaryota; kingdom Viridiplantae; phylum Streptophyta; class Magnoliopsida; order Malpighiales; family Euphorbiaceae; genus Omphalea; species Omphalea diandra. The sequence goes on along the minus strand of CATIWR010236319.1, from coordinate 7,874 downwards.
TTTGAATCAGTTTTTCATCCCTAGCTACCAATCCCTAAAAATGGTGATATTCGAGGGGTTGATATGACAACCAAGAATAGAAGCAGACCAGCTTAATTGAGCATGATCACACAAAAGCAAAGTGGGCTCAGTAGTTTCTTCATGTCCATTGCAAGAGGAGACAAAATCATTTTCCTTTTAATCTGCATGGAAGCATATTATTATGTCATATAGTGGGAATTTTGTGAGAATGGTTGTTGGGTTCTATTGTTTCCAAAATGATGCACCTGAAACTGACAAACTAGCCATTGCTCATTGGACATCATATATGGGCATAACAGTTGACTTACCAAATCTTTGGCATTACACTACAACTATTAGGAGCCATTATCCCACCACCAATACCTAATCTATAAAGTGCTAGCACCAACTCCAACCATCAAATTCCCATTTTCCCTCACCCATATATTGTTTCTTAATTTTTTAAATAAATTATTAATAAATACCAAAACTTGGCTAGATATGATTGGTTTAAATATAAAAATCATTTTTATTTTTATTTTTTGAAAAAACAGAGTATCCTTACTAAGTCAAGAGTACTTAACAAGTGAGTCTCATTAAAAACCTTTCAACTAAAATCCGGAGGGACAAATCTTGAAATGAAAAAAGAGTACTCACCAAAAACACTAAGGAGAAAGTCAATACAAACTAAGACAAATCTGCCAATAAAAAATGTCGAATCCATAAATGAAATTCGTCCTCAAGCCACACTCATTCAAAGTCCAAACTAACCCCAAAACTAGCTAAGAGTGGGCAACACTATTACAAATTCTCCTAGCAAGAACAAAACTAACAAACTCGACTGAAAATACCAACTGAACAATATCAATAGTGATCAAACTGTATTCAAAAGAGGAAGGACTAGAATTATTCAACAATTTCATAGCTTGCAAATAGTCAATCTCCATCATTAGCTTCCCAAACTCACATTCAAAGGATACATAAACCACACATAATTGAAGGAACATGAGCATGAAAGCATATTATTATGTCATATAGTGAGAATTTTGTGAGAATGGTTGTTGGGTTTTATTGTCTCCAAAATAATGCACTTGACACTGACAAACTAGCCATTGCCTATTGGACATCGTATATAGGCATAACAATTGACTTACCAAATCTCTGGCATTACACTACAAATTCTATGAGCCATCATCCCACCACCAATACCTAATCTATAAAGTGCTAGCACCAACTCGCACTATCAAATCCCTTTTTTCACTCACCCATTTATTGTTTCTTAATTTTTTAATAAATTATTAATAAATATCAAAACTTGGCTCTAATATGATTGGTTGAAATATAAAACTCATTTTTATTTTTTGAAAATGGGTATATCATTACTAAATCAAGAGTTCTTGGCAAGAGAGTCTCATTAAAAACCTTTCAAGTAAAATCTGGAGGGAAAAACCTTGAAATGAAAATAGAGTACTCACCAAAACACTAAGGAGAAAGTCAATACAAATTAAGACAAATCTACCAATAAAAAGTGTCAAATCCATAAAGGGAATTCATCCTCAAGCCACACTCATTCAGAGTCCAAACTAACCCCAAAACTAGCTAAGAGTGGGCAACACTATTACAAGTTGTCCTAGAAAAAAAAACTAACAAACTCGACTGAAAATGCCAACTGAACAATATCAATAGTGATCAAATTGTATTAAAAAATGAGGGACTAACATCATTCAATAATTTAACAGCTTGTAAACAATCAATCTTTACCATCAGCTTCCTGAACTCATATTCAAAGGATACATGAAGGTCTTTTCTAATAGCTATACGCTCACCACACACAAAACTGAGGGAACATGAGGCTGTCAGGAAGTAAAAGCAGCCATACAAAAACCTTCTCTATTGCGCATCACTGCTCCCAATTCACAATCCTTAAACTCCTCATGACATGAAGTTTTAACATTGATCTTATAACCGTCAATTGGGGGCACTTGCCACGAGGTAGGGCTGGCATGACTTGCATTATTAACTTGAGCCTCCGTCATAGCTTTTTGAAAGTTATCAAGATAATGTTTAGCCCATTGGAATACAAGAGCACCCTTTAAGCGTAGGTCCTCATGTATCATGTTGTTTCTCCTAACCTAAGCCATACAACAAGGCATAGAAAATAACTCAAAATCCCTCCTCTCCAACTTGTCTCTAGCCATCCATAAAGCTTCCAAGGCATTATCCTTTCACAATAGAGGAATAAACACATGAAAAGGACTGTGACCATATATGTAACGAGAAAAGGCACAAAAATAAAGTATGACACACATCCTCATAACCAAACCCACATCAAAAATAATAAAGATTAGTAGGCACATGATGTTGAAGTAAAGAGAAGTTAGATGACAAGATATATGTGCAATATCTCTAAAGAAAGATACGTACCTTAGGAGGTAGACTGAAACTCTATAAAAATTTCCACTACCCCTCCACACTGGAACTAGAAGAAAAGGGAGCAATGAGCAAAGGCATGACTCTTACTTGACAAGCACTATTGACTGAGTGCGCCCCTCTGCTATCAAAGTGTGGACACAATGGTCAAGTACCAAATATCTAGATCAAGGAATAATAAGAGTAGCCTCTACATCATGTCGAAGAAAGTATTGCTTGATAAGTTATTCATTCCATGTCTAGTAGGAAGTAATAAATCTGAAACACGAGTGTTATTAGGCAGGGATCTAATAGATTCAATCATGAAACGATGTGGTCTAGGGACCCAATAGCCATTAAAAACTCTAATTGAGGAACCATCATCAATACACCATCAGAACCCCTTAACAAACAGAGCTCGCCTGCATAGAATACTACGCCAAATGTAAGAGGGGTTATAGCCTAACCCAACCTTTAAGAGATTACCATTAAGAAAGTATTTTCCTAAAAGAACCTAAGCCACTAATGAGGTAAGCCTAGTAATAACACTCCAAATCTGCTTACAGATTAGCACCTAGTTAAAAATAATAAGATCCCTGAAATCTATACCCGCTTAACTGTTAAACTTACATAAAAAGGACCACGTCTTCTAATGGAACTTATAATGGCCCTCCTCAGTCCCCACCAAAAATTAGCATAAGATTACTTAATATCATGTAGGATCGATCTTAGAATCTTAAAATAAGATATGACATAAGTAGGCAAGGCTTGGATAATAGATTTGATAAGCGTTTTTCGGCCACCTATAGAAAAATTCCTATTATTCCACATATGTAGTCGCTTAACAACTCTGCACTTCAGATACCCAAAGTGAACTCTCTTATTGAGTAGAGCGAAAGTTGGTAGACCTATATAAACATCATGACCCGAGACCATCTGTACAGAAAACATATTAGCACTAGCAGTCTGAACATTTAGAAGAGTGCTAAGACTAAAAGATAAAGTTGATTTATCAAAGTTCACAAGTTGTCTCGAAGCCATCTTATATGAATTGCAAAAGGCTCCTCAAATGCAAACAGTCTAGAATACTAGCCCTGCAAAAAACCAAGTTATCATCTGCATAAAAAAGATAAGAAATAACAAGACTATGCTTATAGATTTTAACACCATGGATTAGACCATGAACGATCACATAAGTTAAGAGAGAGGAAAGTACCTAGGCGCAAAATAAGAATATTTAAGGAGAGGAGGGGCCGCCTTGCTTAATACCCCGAAAAGGCTAAATGTTGCCCACCACTTGTCTATTCAAAAGAAATGAATAAGACATTGAGCAAACACACCTCATGACAAGATCCACTAATCTTTTATGATAGCCTAACCAAAGCATAATCCTTTCAAGAAAGCTCCACTATACCCTATCATAAGCTTTGCTCATATCAAGCTTCAAGGAGACGAAACCTTAGTAACCATCCTTATGCTTCTTGAGCCAGTGGATACTCTCAGAACCCAATAATACATTATAAGTGATAAGTCGGCTAGCACAAAGGCACACTAACATCATCAATGATATCATTTAAAGTACCCCTCAATCTATTAGTGATAGCATGAGATACGATCTTATATATCACATTACAGAAGCTAATCGGATGCAAATCTTTCACGAAATGAGGACTTTTCACTTTAGGGATTAAAGTGATTAGTGTTTTGTTCCAATAACTCATATTAGCTCTATCATTTAGAATTGCCAAACAAGCAGCAGAGACATCAGGGCCTATAATATACCAAAATTTATGGTAGAATATGGCTGACATCCCATCTGGCCCTAGAGTCTTAGAAGGGTGCATATCAAAAAGAGCTTGTTTCACATCATCAATAATAAAAGGGTACAATAAGTAGTTATTCATACTGTTAGTAACCCACTCCAACACTATAGGCAGAACCTACTCCAAATCACTATGGCTAGGAGAATCATATTTGAAAATGTTAGAAAATTATTTAGTAAAGGTATTACAAATACCTTTCTCATTTGAATGGCAAATCCACCATCATCTTAAATGTCAGAAATAGAATTCTCCTGCACTTGGAGGCATGTTAATGAAAAAATTTAGAATTACGATCCCATCAGCTAGCCTAGCCACCATAAATCATTGCCTTTATAGATCTCTTCTTTTGCAAACAACTTTTTAAAGAGACATTCCCAAGATATAATTTCCTTAACATTATCACCTAGATAATTGTCACCCTTTAGCTTCTCAATTTGATGTCGAACCCATCTCATCTCATTAGCAACTAATCACAAATTCCTAAACCCTCATTTAATAGCTACCGAACACAACTCGAAATACCAATGAGAACATTAGGACATGGTCAACCCCATGCACCAGTTATCACAGTCTCATAATCTTCCTTAGAGACCCAAGCCTCCTGAAATTGAAATCTTCTCCTCCCCTTAAACTTAGCAGATTGATGAGCTGAAACCACATCTAATTGCTAACCACCAGTATGGGTCAATGATTAGAACGATAATACTCCAAATTATAAGTCTGAGCAGCTGGAAAAATCAAGGTCTAGTCAATGTTAGCTAGAAGTGATCCAACCTATGTTGTATAAAGCCACACCCTTACTGATTGTTAGACCATGTGGATAAAGGACCAAAAGCAGACAATCTCACAAACCGTAAGAGTCAAGAGTTTCTTGAAAAGCAAACATATCTCAAAAACCATAAGAGTCAAAAGTTTCTTGAAAAGCAATCATATCCTGCAAAGGCCTTAGTCTTCCCCCATTCTTTTTTCTAGCCAAAAGTAACTCATTGAAATTGCCTCCCATCAACCAAGGCATAGACTGAAGCTTATGCAAATCATGCAGTTTTTGAATAAAGTCTAAAGAGAAACACTTCTAAGAAGTACTTGGGTGCTTATAAAAATCCGTGAACCTTCACAGCAAACCATGACAAGAAATCGCAACATCAATGTGACCTAAAGAATAAGATTTAATAGAGACAAAAAGATCATTCTTCCAAAAAAGCAATAAACCATCATTCTTATCAATACGGTCAACACCAAAGCAACATCAAAATTTAAAAAGTATTTTAAAAAATTACACGACATTTTACGAAATTTTATTTCACATAAAAATAAAATTTTGAGTTCTTTATTATGGACTAAGCGCTGTAACTCCTTGAATGCTTGTGGGTTCTCAAGCCATAAACATTCTAACATACACAACTCATGGGGATAGGCAGGGTTGCAAGGTAACCTTCGCCAAAGTAATGGGCATATTAATCATAGCATTATCAATGACATTATCGAGCTCACGATATTTTTAGGTAGGAGCAAATTCAATATCAGAGTTATGGATTGGATCTAAAATGCGTTTACTTCGAGTTTCATCCCTATAAGTCAAATTGACATCAATAGCAGCAGCATCAACAAGGTGAGTGGGGTTCCCTACTGAGATAATATCTGAATGGGAAGACTGCTTAGGTGGTCTACCTCTTTGTTTCCATGTAGTTTTCTTCTTTGAATTAGAGCTCAGATCAAGCTTTAGACTTGGTCATTTTTGGCATTGAAAGGTTCAGGCATTAGCAGCTTGCTTACCATTCAAAGACCGTCTTTTTATCTACGTCATAAAATTCATCATTATTTACCATTGGAAATGCCTCATTCTTGTCCCCTAGCTCAGTGCACCTTCGGCCAGTATTAAACCCAATATCATATTCACGACAATCAACCCATAGCACTTGAAAAAATCGTACCCATTGCATGAGTTTTATTGCCCATCACATGATCCAAGGTACCCAAAGTAGAATCAATGACATTATTGCCCATTAGAAAAGCTCCATTTTTGTCTTGTTGCTCACCATGATTACACCCAACCTCAACCAAAGTCTCATGTACTTGATTATCAAAGCACACATTTACACTTGACCCATCCAAACCCTTAACACATTTTTAATTGATCACCACGTGATCCAATGTGTCATGCATTAATTCCAATGTATTCCCACTGGCCTCTTCAAACCGTCCCCCCTAATATCCACAAGTATCCACGATTTAGAGGATCTAAGATATTGACTAATAATCGTATCCGCACAAACCTTCCAATACATTCACCTGTAAGCCCATTGTCAACTTCCAAAACCTCTCCAGTTTCACTCCCCAATTTGGCAGCCACCATCGAAGTCATATAGAGAACTAGAATGTTATGGAGTTGCACCCAAAAGGCCAATTTGTCAAAGGGAAGGTCATTAACATGCTGATGTCCCCTAATTTTCGAGAAAACAATGAGGTTTTTGCCAAAACTCGAAGGTCTTCCCATCCAAACTCTATTATGGTCCTCTTAAGATTTAAAATATAGGATAAAGGTATTCGGGCCAACCAACTCAATTTCAAAACATTGTAGAATGCGTAGTATATTAAGGAGAGCTGATCGAAACGCATCCCGATTAACAACTCCATTAGATAGAACTTTATAAGGAAGACAAAATGAGGCTCTTTTATTTGCCTCACACGGAGTTTGATCATCTAGTACTACTGTCGGACTATCATGTCATTTAATTGCATTTTGGCACAGATCCTAGATAGCTCCTCAACATCCGTGATGTCAAAATTAAAAGGAGTAGGCCAGGATTAAAAGAAAAAAGGAAAAAGAACAGCCGATCACCCAGAAAACGGCATGGGAAAACTCGAGACAGGCTCGAGGAAGGACTCCTACGCAATCCTTAAGGCATTAGGAAACCAAAGAGACAAGAGTGAGGAAGAAAATTAAAGAAGCTTTTTTATTTTTTATTTTTTTAGTATTAAAGTGGATGAATTTATAATAATGAAACTAGAATTCTCGTCATGCTTATTCTTAGATAGTCTAACTTTGATTACTAAGTTAAGCCACTAAATAAATTCATTTTGAATTTACAATTTTCTTAAGCTATACTTTAATTTGTAGTTTCATTAATTTATACTCATTATTAATTTAAAATTCATTTATAAGTTTTATCGATATCTAATAAAACTTGCCCAAACACAATCAATTTCATTAAGTTAAAAATTTGAAATTCTAAAAAAAAAAATCAACACATCAAATACTATACATACAGATTTATAAAAAAATTCAATAAAATTTTATTAAATTCATTTATATGAAACATATTTTTAATGATGAAATAACACAATCACTAACTATTAACTTTGACCTAGAATTAGAGGCCGAACTGACACTAAGCAAGTAATATGTTTAAAGTAAGGATGAACATGAATATTAGATAAACTAATTGTGAAAACGAATCGACAATATTAGAATTGAAATTAAATCAAACTAAATAAATAATATATTTGATTATGATTTTGAATAATATATCTGAACTAAAACAAACTGATCCAAATAATCGAATTATATATATATATATATATATATATATATATATATATATATATATATATATATATATATATATATATATATATATATAT
>CATIWR010236297.1:0-28642 GCA_949677035.1 Omphalea diandra | reverse complement strand
CACTACAAAATGCAAGCTTTGCAGTTGACAAATATAAAACTCCCATAACAGGACCAGCGGAAGTAGATAGGTAGCATGCATATGTCTTCTGCAGTTGTTCCTCAGGAACTGTCTCAAAGGTTTGTTGAAAGATTTTCTCATGGCCACCTTCTGCAAGAACTTTAGTTTGCTGAGCAATTCTTCCCACAGCAGCATCAGCAAAACTTGGGCCAGTTTTCACTGATCAGAAGAAGGAAGGCTTAGTATGTTTCAGTTCAAAAACCCACTAGAAAAGAAACCAAACATGAAAAATAAAAATAAAATAAAACCCTTCGGAGATAGAACCACTACACTACACCGGCTCAAAGTACCCTTAAAAAGGTTAAAAGAAAAACAAATAGCCCTAACAGCAATTAGCTCAGTGAATGCCAAGCATAGATAGATATCGACATATTGTAGAACTAGTACATTAGTCAAGTGAGTTTGGAAAGTGAATCCAGAAGCTACACCTTTGATAGTCAACACAAAGTGCACTAATCCAGAACCTTATGGCACCTAGTCAGCAAATAAGAAAATCACACAACTTTCGTCACAAAACAATACTTAGCACTGCAATAAGATTCAAAATCCAAAGTAGCAGAAGCAAGTATGATATTGAAGGCAGGAGATTAAAGGGTAGAAATTTTAACATCGCAATTGACGACAGCAAAATCTAACCCTTGGCCAATATTCAATACATTTAGCTCAAACACTAACAAAAATAAAAATCCAAAAGAATAGAAGGTTTACAGTGTTGCCACATATTGCCAGCAAGATCCTCGGCCTTCTTGGTAGCCTCAGCGGCCTTCTTTCCCCATTTCCCAAGCACATCCTTCACCGCTTCCATCTTATCTGCTTAAAAATTAAACCCAAAAATTCCATCTTTATACTTCAAATAAACAAAAAGTCAAGAAGGAAAGAAACCCATTAGGCAAAATCCACAAATTTTACAGTTACTTACTCTTGGAGGAGGATGGGGCAACAGACGCCGGAGACACGTAGGGATTAGACTCGGCGGGCATAGTAGTAGCGGCGGCGCCGGCAATCGGAGCTGGGCCTTCAGCTGCAGTAGAAGGATGGGATTGAGATGGTGGTGGGTGATCAATGGATATGTTAGGAGGAGGAGCGACGTCGGTAGGATCGAGCTTTGGATAAGGAGCATAGTCCGAGGTATGAGGATTGGTTTCTTTGGTATGATCGACAGCCTGCTGCTGATTATGATCCATGATGATGATTGTTTTTCTTTTTGTTTCGATCCAGGCAACAACTAAAGACTGAAGCTTTTTGAACTCAATTAACTAATGGACTAGAAATTCCATTTACCAACGGTTATAACATGGGATTTTGGATACTGTTTCTTTCGTGTCCAAACGGTCAACTTCAAGTTACAGATTCTTCTTCTTTTCCGTTTGAATTTGTTGTCTGAATTAATGCCCAAATTGCGTCGCTGACCCATGTATTTGTGGCTTTAGAAGCCCTAGATTCAAGCCCAAACAGCATGTATAAACTTGGTCTCTCATTGGAAACTCGGGAGTTCAGTTTCAGGAAAGTGCACCATCCATCATTTTTTTTTTAATATTTGTTATCATAGGTTGCTAAAAAAAACAATTCTATACTTTAACTTTTCCTTTTTTACCTTCTTTGTTTTGTTTATTTACTTTTTTACGTACAAAAAATGAAAAAAAGGAAAAAAGAAAAAAAAGAAAGAAGAAGAAAAAAGAAAAAAAAAAAAAAGGACATGCCCAAATATTTCTCTCTAAACAGAATGAATGTGTTTTTTATGTTTCGTTTTATTGTTTATAATAAAAATCATCAGTTTTATATATTGTACATGAAAAAATATAAGTTGTTTTTATTGTTTATAATGAAAAATCATAAGTTTTTATACATTTTAAATAAAAACAGTTAACAACTAGACATTTTTTAATTAAAAATCAATCACGAAAAAATAAAAAATAGTGTTTGTTAAAGGTTGAAGATAATATTTATGTTCTAATTATTATTTTTTTGTTTTATCCTTTGTTTCATAAACCAAAAGTAAACATAAAATAAATATTTTTTTGTAATTTATTTTATGTACTTAATTTTTTAAATATTTTTTATTAAAGATTAATCATAAAAAGAGAGAAAAATCATATTTGTTAAATATTGAAAATGATGTCTATGTTCTAATTATTTTTTTTTATCCATGGTTTTATAAGCAAAAAGTAAATTTAAAATAAAACTAAAATGAATTATTTTCTACAACATGTTTTATGTACTTAATTTTTAAAATTTTTTTGAGTTAAAAATCAGTCATAAAAAAAGAGAAAATTGTGTTTGTTAAAGGTTGAAAATGATCTCTACATTTTAATTATTTTTTTCTTTTTTTGTTTTATCTATTATTTCATAAACCAAAAGTAAATCTAAAATAAAATTAAAATAAATATTTTTCTGCAATATGTTTTATGTACTTGATTTTTAAAATATTTTTGAGTTAAAAATTAGTAATAAAAAGAGAGAAAATTGTATTAGTTAAATGTTGAAAATGATGTTTGCGTTCTAATTGTTTTTCTTCTTATTTTATTTTATCCATGATTTCATAAACTAAAGCAAATTCAAAATAAAACTAAAATAAATATTTTTTTTCTGTAATTTATTTTGTGTATTTAATTTTCAAAATATTTTTGAATTAAAAATTAATTACAAAGAGAGAGAAATTGTATTTTTTAAAGGTTAAACATGGTGCTTATATTTTAATTTTTTTTTTGTTTTTATCAATAATTTAATAAACTAAAAGTAAAACTAAAATAAACATTTTTTTGTAAACTGCTTGTAAACGTTTTATCGCGTAAAAATAATTAAATGCGAACATTATCTTAAAACCTCTAACAACTCGATTTTCTCTTTTTTTTATGATTAATTTTAAACTCAAATATATCTATTTTCAACTTTTTTCATTTACAATATATCAAAACTCATGATTTTTTATTCTAAAAAAACAAAATAACATTAAAAATCATATTAAATCTATTTTTAGAGTGAAAATATATATAATAAAGAATGTTTTCTCTCTAAAATATATCTGCAAATATATAATTATGTGTAAAAAAAAATATCTATTTTATTAATTTTAATTCATCAAGAAACGTGAATAAATTCGATAAAAGAAAGAGTACTTAAGAAAGAGGTGGAAAATTTGTTACCCATTAATTTAATGAATTCAACTAGTTAAAGTAATAAGATTTTCGTTCCTCTTTTTTTTTTTTTCTCATTTTAGCTATTAAAAGATTTGTTTATTGAAGTTTATTAAAAATGAGAGATTTGGAGTGTAAATTTGTTATAATCTGTTGAAAATTATTTTTTCGAGAAATATACATACTTAAGGTATATTTGTAATTAATAATTAATTTTTAGGTAACTAGGTCCTTACACCTTTCAGTTTTTTTTTTCCCCTTTTATTCTGGGTTTTTAGGTTACAATTGAGGTTTAGAACTAAGAACCTCGCGGCTTTTAAATGACTCCAGCAATGGCTTCTTTTCTCTTTTTTTAAAAAAACTTTATTTATTTTGTCAAAATATTTTTTATATTTTTTATTTGATATATTTAAAAAATTAATTAATAAAAAATATTTGTAATAAAAATAAATTATTTTTAAAAAAAATAACTTTTCATTTTTAAAATGAAAGTTATTTTCTAAACTTTTATACATTAAAATAAAAATAACTTATACAAAAACTAATCAAATATGTTTCAATTAATGTATAAATAACATGCAATCTTTGCCACCACTAACCAACTGGTCACTAGATAGTCATAAAAAAAATTTTAAAAATTATTATTTTATATATTTTTCTTTTATATTTAATTATAAATTAAAAATATAAAATGTAGTAGTTTTTTTATAGAGATAAATTAATATATTCATAACACGCCAAATATCAAAAAATAATTTTTTTACTTAAGCTATTTTTTAGAAAAATATTTTTTTCAAAAAATATTTTTTAAATAATTTATTTTACTTGAAATAAATAGAATCTAAGTATATATTTTTTACTAATAAAGAATATTATTATCAACAATCGCTAATTAACTTTATTTCTTTTAACAGTCATGATTTGATTAATTTATACTATTTTTTAATTTTAAAAATCATATATGTAGTGCAATGGTTAAAATATAATGTTTAAATATTAATAAGTTATTAAATATAATAAATAACTCCTAAAATTTTAAAATTAAGAAATGACATATACGAGTCAAATGCTGAGTATCGAAGAAAATGTCACTAAGATTTTGTTTATTTTGAAAAAAGTAGACTAAGAAAATATAATTTTTGAAAAAATAATAATTTTCTTTATATTTAGTTGCACAAAGTGCAAAGTCAAAAAAATTGCATTTTTTTTTTTACATTCAAATTTGTCAATATAAAGAAAGAATTAGTAAATACAATTTTCAGTAACAGGAAATAAGAGTTAGTAGATGCAATTTCTTTAAGTTAAGGAATATTTTTTAATTATTTTTTAAAATAAAATTTGTTTAATGAGATAAAACTATTTACATTATAAACTAAGGATAAAATACTATTTTATCATATACTTCCCTAAAAGTTAGTGAGAATACTAAACATGATTGTGACTTACTTTTTATGTAAATTTAATTTTCAAGAAATGACTTTTTAACTATCATTTTTTTTTTTTGAATTTTATTTTATGAAAGCAACTAACTTCATACCAAATAATGCTTGAGTAAATATTTCTAATATTTATCTTAAAACAACACTATTGAGATTTCTTACGCCTCTTTGTATTCTATGAATTCTTGTTGATTTTAAACTTCATTCTCAAATCAGATTTTGATGTGTAAATTTGTTTTTATATATATTTAGAAAAAGATCAAATTTAAACTTCATATATTGGAATGACAAAATTTATGTGACGTGGAACTGCTTTTTATTAATAATTCACCTTCTATACTTTAAAAAAAATACGTAAGTGTATACACACATTTTTAAATTAGTTAGTTGAATTTCACAATTTTCTAATACAAAATGGTTTTTTTTATAATTCTAAATTATTTTTTAGAGAATTTCTTAAAAATTATGCTCTCTTATGAATTATTTTTTAGGTGTTTATTTTAGAGATTTTCTCTTAAAATATACTTGCATGTTATGTGATAATTTAAAGTCCTTATATTTGAATCGAAATCAGGCAATACCTTGTTATTTGAGAATGAGATGACATTTTAAATGCTTTAAAATTTACTGAACTAAATATTTAAATATCTTAATTTTAATTATATTATTTAAATCAATATTTTTACATTTACATGACATATACAATTTTGATTTTGCTCTAATGTCTATAAACAAATTTAAAATTTTGTAATTTCTTTTAATTTGGATGTTATCATATTTTTATTCTATTATCAAATTTATTATTATTATTGGAGGAGTTGTGAACCCGATTTAAACTAACGGATCACGGAGGAATATAAATGAATTTATAAGGGGGAGATGACTCAAGATATAGAAGTTCTCTGTATTGGGCGTATTTTATTGCTAAGGCCTTTTAATGTTGCATGCAATTTGATGGGAGCCAGAGCCCAAAAAGGGCTTTTCTTGTAGGTAGCTGAAAATGGCACTTAAAAGGATAATTTGTTAATTTATTAATGGTATATAGCTTACATTGATAAAAATATTTTAATGTTTATTAATTAAGAGTATTAAGTGATAATTTTAAATTAAAAATTTTAATTAAATGAAATTTTTTAAATAATAAATAAATTAAAAAGTAAGTGTTTAAAATTTTAATTTTAAGTGATAAATTCACCGATCAAATAGCGTCTAAGTGTACTGTTGGGTCAAAACTTGAAAATAAAAGATTAAAGTGGGTAATTTTGAAGAGCCAAAATAGGGGAGCAGGGCCCTTCCACTACATGCGTAGGTCCGCCTTTGTAGAGAAGTACTTACTGAGGCCCATACCAAACAAAAGCTAGGATAAGGAGCGGGTCTACGTTCTCTAAACAGTGGGGTCTTATATCTCTCTCTATGTATATAATGTGTGATTTAGGATTTCATTTTAATTCATAATAAATTATTTATTTACATTGAGTATATACTTTATATACCTAATTAATAGTAAATTAACATCTTAAATAATCATTCATTATAATTATTTTTAGATAATTTACTTTTCAAAATGTAAAAATACTTATGCTATTTTTTAAATTTATTTATCATTATTCTTTTAATGAAAAATATATATACTTAATATAGTCAAGCGTTTTTGAGATCTCTTAAAATAGCTTGTTTCATTATTTTTTCCTTTCAAAATTTTATAGCTGTGAGTTTTAGAATTTCTTAATGGAGACTCTGTTGATATAATAGTGATAACGCTTTCTAAGTGTCGCGACGTTAAATAGAGTGTTTTTTTTTTTAGAGGATAAACTAGATAATTTTTATTTATGTTAAATAGAGTGTCGACACTATTCCAGTTTGTCAAAAATCAATGTTTTTAAAATTAAATTGAAGATTTTTTTGGTTAAATTGAATTAAAGATTGAATCAGTTAGTTGATTAATTTTTTATTTGACTAATTTAATCAATTCGATCAATTTAGTTTGATAGAATAATTTTTAAACTTTTTTAAAAAATATATAAATAATACTTAAAAATTTTAAAAATATAATAATATAAAATACTATTTTAATATTTAAATTTTAAGTACATTTTTATAAACTGGCATAGTTTTAAGTTAAATTGATTTAATTTGATTTTCAATTTGGTCTTTTTTAATTTTGATTAATTTTTTATTTGAACTAATTTTTTATGTGATTAGTTTCTTATATTAAATCGAATCAAATTAATAATTAATTTTTAATTTTATTAATTTAATATTTTAATTTAATTTGATTTTGAAAAATATTATGTAAAAAGAACTCTTGTAATGTCAAATATTTGATGATTAATTGATATATAATAACCAAAAAAAAAAAAAAAATCTTACTAGAATATTTTAAAAGGAAGAAGACAAAGGGCACTGCGTACATCCAGATGAAAATGAAAGCACTGGGACAGAAAAGCTGGCCGAATTGGGATGATAATGGGAGCGATCAAGTTGCAGTGTGTGTATTATTATTATTAAGATATGCTGCCTCTGAGATGTTTAAAAATGGAGTTCCAAGAAGAAACACTTTCCCCATTTTAGGAACTTTGGCAGCCATTACTTGTCATCTCACTTTGTCTCAACCCTATATCTTTGTTTTCTTCTTTTACAGTCAACCATTATCGTCTCCATTCCGTCGTTTTAGTTTGTTTCAGTGCTTTTAAAACCGGTTTGGTTACTAAATCGGTTGATTTTCTGATTGATCAATCAATTCGGTTTAATAATATATTTTTTAAAAAAATAAAAATCTATTTATAATATTTATACTTCTACTAAATAAACATAATTTTAAATTTTTATAAAACAATATAATTTTAAGTTTGCATTAATTTAGTTCAATTCATCAATTTCAATCAATTTTTATCCTAACCAAATTAGTCCATTAATTGAATTAAAAATTTTATAAATTAAATCAAATTAGTTTAATTTTAACAAAAATTTTAAACAAAATTGCTATGTTTTTAATATAAAATATAATATTTTAAATATTTATAGACATTATATACACATATATATAGAGAGAGAGTGTATCTTAAATATACTTAAGTATAAGTTGAATCTATATTATTTAGCTAAATAAATTTTATTTTATTTTAAACATTCAATCAATGTGATTATGTTTATTTTTTTTCTTTTTTATACTCAATCAAATTCAATTAACTAAATGATTTGTTTAGATATAAAATTAAATCAAACTAAATTTAAATTTTAGTCAAATTAAACTGATTAAATCAGACAATTTGACTTAATTTCAATTTAATTAAGTCAAATATATATTTTCAATATGAGCTTAAAGGAAAAATGATAAATATAATGAGTGAAAAATCTCCTTTTAAATATAGTTATTTAAAAAATAATATAATATTATATAAAATAATATTAATATACAAAGATATATATAAAAATATTAGTATAATGATTACATATCTATCGTTTATAAATTGAATGTAAAATGAGATTTGATAAAATATTAATATATATTAGGAACATGTTTAAATTGAATTTATGTGATTACAAAAAATAAAAAAATAGTAATATTATTAAACATTTATGCGTAAAAAAATTAAAAAAAAAAACGGTATCAAAATCACATAATAATTGATAATCACATAAAGTCATATACATTTGTAGGGGTAAGCAAAAATCAGACTGGATCAAAAAATAGATCGAAATCGATTTAATTTGATTGGTTCGATTTGGTTTTAATTTTAAAATTTTTATTTTTTTGATTCGGTTTTTTATATAAAAAATCAAATAAATTTAAATTATTAATAAATCAAATCAATTTAAATTTAATCAAATTTAAAATACATATAATTTAACTAAATCAAACAAAGTTGAATCAAAATAGTTTGGTTCAGTTCAAATTTTACATTTACAAAATCCAGTTTAATCGGTTCGATTTATTCAATTTTTTCAATAATTTTAATTCTATTCAATTTGACTAATTTTAATAAAAATTTGAACCAAATAAATTGAACCAACTGATTACACACTGTCATATAATATTGTTCTATATATATATACTTCAAATTAAGTACTTATTTGATTTGATGTTTATTTATTGACTTTCAACAATTAAATATTCAAATATTAAAAAAAATATTTGATAAATATCAATAATCAGTGTTTTAATTAAAAAAACTAGCATTTAATATTTGAAAAACATAATTAAACACTGAAAGTTAGTTTTTATAGCGTTTGAATATAAAAGCAAATGTTTTAATTTCTTAAAATGCTAACCTTATGTTTTATCATTATTTATCATTACATACATTAGTATTTCATATAAAATTAATTAAAATATAAAATAATTATATTTTTTTTACCATTTTATAACATAACCACACATTTAACTATTAAATTACTAAATATTTTATATTTATTATTCACTCATAATTGAATGTTAATCATTAATCACTTATCTTTTATCACTAACCCTTACCGCTAAAACACATCCAAACTAAAAGTAAGTTGATACAATAGTTCATAATCGCATGAAGCAATATCTATCAACATTTTAGCTAAATATATTGCATATATATGCTGAAAATACATAACTAAAATAAATTTAGGCTTAATAGTATGATGATTGAATATATATTTTTCAATAAAACGAATTAAAAATTTACATTCTAATAATTTCCCAACTTATTTACATATGTTGAATGCATAAAAAATGAATTAAAAGCAAAGAGCTTTTTTTGTTGTAGCATTTGATTATGCTTCTTAAAATCTTCGTTAAGAAGAAGAAAGTAAAAGCAGAAAAATCTTGAAGAGACTGGATGCAATGAAACGGAATTTTGGTTGGTATCACAAAAGTAAAAGGCTAGACGCATGTTTCTAAATACTGTGTGGTGAGGAGACGTGAAATCAGAAGAGATTCCTCAGGTTGGA
Organism: Omphalea diandra; assembly: GCA_949677035.1. NCBI lineage: Eukaryota > Viridiplantae > Streptophyta > Magnoliopsida > Malpighiales > Euphorbiaceae > Omphalea > Omphalea diandra. The sequence continues at coordinate 19,083 of CATIWR010236297.1, read as the reverse complement.
AACTTTAAAAATAATAAAAAAAAATCTCTTTAAATATATTTTTATTTTTAAAAATTATCAAATTTTAACAACAAAAATAAAAATTTAAAATCGAAAGCAAAACTAAATATGCCTTAAGTAATGATCCTAACATGCCAGCTTAACAATAAGAACATATTTGAAATTTAATTCTTTGAGCTTTTCTCTTCTGTGTTTCCAATATCTATTGTTGTTAAAATATATAAGGTAATTATCATTAATGAATTTTCATGAATAAAATAATTATTTTAAGCTTTGATGTTTTAATTGTTATCTATTATTAGAAAATGGGTTCATAATATATTAATGTATTTTAATTTGTTTTGAAGAATTAGTATAAATTGGGATGGCAAATGGATAAGAACAATGAGAATTTCTTCATATACACATATAAATCAATTATCTTATACTATATACAATCATGAAAATAATAGTAGTTATCTTAAATATTGGTGAGACTGAAAAAGGTGATTAGACACACCACAAGAGGTCTAAGACCATTAGTTTTAGATAGAAAAGCTTCGAAGATTTCCTTATCAAATATGATATGAATTATGATTCCTTAGCAGCATTAGGCAAATGACATGAAGTTTAATTTGGCAGCTAAACACATGGGATTTCTCTCATGCACTTCTACAGTCACTCAAAATTCCAAGTCATATTTGTATCACAAATTTGTCGCATCTCTTTGTCTAAAGATTATCAATCACCAATTAATTCTATGAATTATTTAACCATTATATATACATATATTTATATTCTTCAACAGCATCATCTTTTGTTTGATTTGATATATTCATGGTTTTGATTAATCATCTACTTAAACATATGTCATTTAATAAAAGGAGATTTTCTCTCTCTCAATAATGTTTCAAAGACTATGTATTTTAAACTTTTTTTTTATTTTTCAAACAACAAGATATATATTTAAAAATAAAAATAATAAATTAATTAATTTGACCTATACAGTCACGGTGAGTTAAAAAATTAAGTTTTTATTTTTTCTTATTTATATATAATTATTTTTAATATGATTTATGTTATAATTAGTCCAATATATTTAGAATCTAAAACAAATTCAAGGTAACAATTTTTAAAAATTTTTTAAAAAATTTAAGTACAAAATTTATGGATATATTTAGCTTAATCATGATATTGGAATTTGAAGCTTGACAATATTTTGTATTCAATTCACATAAATTTTCATTTATTCATAAAAGGAAAATCAGTTCACATGCACATGTTAAATAGGCGCCATCAAAATTATTATTTTTTTTGGGGGGGTTTAAACTTCATGATAAAACCTACTATTACCTACTTCAATTTCATATTATTTATAATAGCCTTTAAAGAAAAAAGAAAAGAAAAGATTATTGAATATTTTCCCCTAGTTCAGTTGTTTGAAGTGTCATGATTATTTAAACCCATAATAATTCAATTGTATCAAACCATAGGCTTTTACCCCACTTACCAAATGAGAGGAAAAAGGATAAAAAGGCACTAACTAACCCATAACCAAAAAAAGGAGTGAAAGATCTCAAAAACCCAAAAGGGTTCATTATAACTCCCAATCCCATAAATATTAGCCCAAAAAAACCACAAAGTCAATAACTTATGATAAAAGTGATATTTACATAATAAGTAAATACTAAAAAGATGGCAAAAAAGGCTTGATTATGAGTAAATTTTACATAAAGGCTTGTATAGAACTAGGTTAGGTAGTGTTAAAAAAAATGGAATACAAATGGAAGTTAATAAATTAGCATGGTTTATGAGTTTTTTATGATGTAAAATGTAAATTAAAAATTCATATTAATTTACTTCTAAGAGTCCATTTTTGTTAACCCATAAATTAGAGGTTAAAGAATAAAATGAAAATTTTTTAAATAATTTACATTCATCAACCTCATTTGAAAAAAAAAAACTTTTAAACAAAATGAAATGAAATTAATTTTATTTATATTTCATTTTATTTTATATTTTTTCATTGTTTTTTTTTTATCTTATTTTTACTTTAAAAAAACTTCCTACAATAACAAATAAAAAAGAGGAAGAGAAAAAAAGAAAAAAAGAAAAAAGGCAACGGGAGATCTAAGATTAGATCCAATGTGTAAGAAGGACAAACGATGCAAGCCTCATCAATCAACAAGCGGTGAAATTAATTTTATTTGTATTTCATTTTACTTTAAAGAGAAAATGAGTTAAATTATATCCGTTTTTTGTCATTTAATATTTATTTAAAAATTTATATTTTATTTTTTTTCTTTCTTATATAATAAAATATTTGTTTGTTACTTTGAATGTATTACGTTTTATTATTAAATAAGGATACATGTAAAAATAATTATAGAATTTTAAAAATATATATTTAGTTTAAATATAAAATATGTCATATCACTCAAATAAAAAAATTTCATCAAAATTAGTTGATTCGAATAAAATTTTAAATTGAAATTTTATGAATAAAAAAAATTAATATTAATTTTTTTCCATATTTAAAATTTGATTTTATTCGGATTTAGACAGTGGAGCTCAATATGAATTTTGAGATATGGATTAATATAGGAAAAAAAAAAAAATCCATTACAAAGAGGGAAGAGCGAAGATAGGTTGCGGGTGATAAAGTAATCACAGAAATGATATCTCACGCGAGGGTATGGAGCGTGAAAAGACATTAATTTGAGTGTATCCATGTAAGCAGTGTCAGCCTTTGTAAAGAGTAAAAAGATTATCCTGATTGGACCGTGCTTCAAAATTTCAGTAGTACAGCTCTCACATTATGTTCTTTTGAATTTGAATATTTACTAATATATTTATATATATATATATATGTTTTTTTTTTTTTTGTGAATTTCTCAGTTTTTTGATTTTACGTTTTGTTTGAAAATTCTTCCCATCAATCACTAATAACCCATTTTCACTTGCAAATCGTTGATCCAATGATGTTAGGATTGGCTACCTTTTCTTGTTTCAAATCATACTGTTTTATTCCCCTCTTCTCAACTATTGTTGTTACCTTTAGGTCTTTTAAAAAAAAAAAAAAAAATTAATATTAAAATTCATTTTTCAGAATAAAATTACACAATCCTGCTTAAGTTAAATTTTTAGAAAAGCTTATGTAACTTAAATTTAAACTGAAATAATCGATATTTTTGATATAATATTATTATTGAAGTCTATAAATTAATATTTTAATTTAGTAATAAAATAAGACTATTTATAAGTAAATATTAGAGTCTAAATCTGTCTCACACACCCATATATGTATATAATTATTCTTTTGAATCAATATAAGCATATTTATCTATATTGAAATTAATAAATTTATGAACTATAATTTTTTAAAATTGATTAAAATTCAAAATAACAAGAAAACAACTGACTTTTTTTTACCACTCAAGCTAATATTCGTTGATTTCAACCCTATTCATGTTAATTAGTGCAAAAATCCAATATGGATACATGCTCTAGGCTGTAATTTAGCTATTATTACGTACTCTATTAAACTTTTGTAGAATACGTTTTAATTTGGGAATACTTCAGAATTATTGGAACTGTAAAAAAAAAAATTAAAATTGGAAATTTTACTTATTTAATTGACCATCTTTCACTAACTATATCTATTTGCACCCCTCGATTGTCTATTAAATTAACCCATAAAATGTTTTTATTTGAGTTCATTAAAGTCCAAGGCCAGTCTGGTGAAGACTGACCTACTAAAATCAAAATGAAAGGATACGACAAAATATCAAACAATAGGACAATTAAAAAGTGGCAATTATCACCTCAAATAAGAATGATAAGGCAGTCCAAGAAAGAAAACATTTTTATTTTCATGCTTTTCTCATTATTTACCAATTAATCAGCATTATTATCTGTGGTAATATTTTTTTAAAGGTTATATTTCTTGACTATTTTTAATCATAATTACTAATATTAATATGAGTATTAGTAAGAAAACGACAAACCCTAGTGCGAGAGCTAATTTGATGGTCTTAGAATTAAAATTTTATTTTTTCAGTCTTCATGAGATTGATAGCAAAATTTGAATCTGACTTGATCATGACCTCAAGTAAACCTTTTACCTCCCTAACAAAGTCAATGCCTTACAAGTTACAACTCTACTATGTCAACTAGGTTTTAGCCTAATTATAATTAAGGTTTAGATAAGATGTATAAATCCTCTAAATAGTGACATCACAAAAACAGAAAAATAATTAATTAATAAATAAACACATGAATTAGCACAACAATTCAGAAAACTTCACTATTTCCTTATTATTGCTTAGACTCTGCATCCAACATATTAATTTTATTACTACATCTCTAAATTTTTCGCTCTAAAAAATATCTCTAATTTTTTTAAAAATAATAGTAAAAAAAATAAAATATGACAGAAGAGAAAGATATAATTAAAATATCACAAAAACATTAGTGAAAATTCACAATTAAAAAAAGAAAATTAGCAGAAAAAGATAGCAATTAAGAGATAAAACAAAATACAAAAAAAAAAAAAAAAGTGAGGAAAAAAAAACAATAAAAAAGAAAGAAAGAGAACTCCCAAATAATGGAGGAGAAGTGTGGAGAGCCACTGGATGGGATATTGTTGTTGTTGTTGTTGCAGATGAGAGAGAGAGAGTGGAGAATCCCAATGCTCTCTCAGTAGGGACTAAGCTTCTCAGTTCTCACCAATTATACACTTCTCCCTCTCTACTCTAATTTTCTAATCTAATTGTCCCAATAATATTTATTCATCTTTTTCTCTCCTCTTCTTCTTCTTCTTCCTCTTCATGATCTAGGAAAAACCCAATAAATTCGAAATCTCATTTCCTCTTTTTATGATCATCAACAAAAAACCCAGATCAGATCACTTCATGAAAGAGGATCGCACAGAAATGTCTGAAGACGACGACCGATCTCCGCCCTGCTCCAACAACACCTGCACCGATTCCGTTTCCGGCTCTGGGTCGGCCTCCGTGCCCCTACCCGAATACCAATCTCTTTACCCGGACCAGGTCCTGGAAAATGTCCTCGAAAACGTTCTCTGCTTCTTGACATCTCGGCGCGACAGGAACGCGGCGTCATTGGTCTGCAGGTCGTGGTGCCGTGTGGAGGCACTCACCCGATCCGACCTCTTCATCGGCAACTGCTACGCAGTTTCCCCTCGTCGCGCCACGTCGCGGTTCGCTCGAATCAAGTCCGTTACTTTGAAAGGGAGGCCCCGGTTCGCTGATTTTAACCTCATGCCGCCCAATTGGGGGGCCCACTTCACCCCTTGGGTGTTTGCCTTGGCCAAGGCCTATCCTTGGCTCGAGAAGGTTCACCTCAAGCGCATGACCGTCACCGACGACGACCTCGCGCTTGTTTCGGAGTCGTTCTTGGGGTTTAAGGAGCTCGTGCTCGTGTGCTGTGATGGGTTTGGTACTAGTGGGCTTGCTGTGGTGGCCAGCAGATGCAGGTATGTTTGTAGGTTTTCGATTGTATTCTACAGGGTGTCTGGATTTGTGCTTATAATGGCTGGTTAGATCTGATTCTAGTGTTTAGTTTAATTGTGAAGTTTGAAAATTTAATGGGTTTTGTGTTCGCAATTATGTGCTGAAGTCTGAGTTTAGTAGATTAGTTTTATGGTGCTCTGGGTTTGCATTTGTCGAAGGAATGAATGGATCTGGGTGGAGTGTGAAACTGATCAGGAACACTTGCTTAGGTTGACTTGGGATCGTTGTTCAGTGTTCTGATCTGTTTTGTTCACTGCATTTTTTGATGGCAGTGCGAGTATAAATGTATGCTTTTTTTAGTAGCTGAGGTGCTTTAAGGATTTTTTACTCAAATGATTAGAATTTGCTATGTCTTGTTTACAGACATCTGAGGGTGCTTGATCTGATTGAATCTGAAGTAACAGATGATGACGTTGATTGGGTATCATGCTTTCCAGAGGGTGAAATGTGCCTTGAATCTCTGATTTTTGATTGCGTTGAATGCCCCATCAATTTTGATGCATTGGAGAGGTTGGTGGCTCGATCACCTTCACTGAAGAAAATCAGGTTGAACCGCTCTGTTTCAATCGGCCAATTGTACCACCTTATGGTTCGAGCTCCACAGCTCACACATCTTGGGACAGGCTCATTTCGATCATCAGAGGATGTGGCTCATGGCGAACAAGAACCGGATTATGCATCTGCATTTGCTGCTTGTAAATCCCTAGTTTGCCTATCTGGATTTAGGGAAATCATTCCCGATTACTTACCGGCGATTTATCCTGTTTGTGCCAATCTCACTTCTTTAAACTTGAGCTATGCAAATATCAGTGCAGATCAGCTCAAGCCCATAATCAGCAATTGTCATAGCCTTCAGGTTTTCTGGGTATGTGTTTTGAAGTGATGTTTCCTTATGGTCAATGCACAAAAATCAAGCTGACATTGGTTTTATTTCTGCAGGTACTTGATTCTATACATGATGAAGGACTTCAGGCTGTGGCTGCAACGTGCAAGGAGCTTCGCGAGCTGCGTGTTTTCCCTATTGACGCTCGGGAGGATATTGAGGGCCCTGTTTCTGAGTTGGGGCTTCAAGCAATTTCAGAAGGCTGTAGAAAGCTTCAATCTATTTTGTATTTTTGCCAGCGGATGACAAATGCAGCTGTCATAGCCATGTCAAAGAATTGCCCTGATCTTGTGGTTTTCCGTCTTTGTATAATGGGACGCCACAGGCCTGATCATGTCACTAGTGAACCTATGGATGAAGGATTTGGAGCCATTGTAATGAACTGTAAGAAGCTCACTCGTCTTGCTGTATCAGGTTTATTGACTGATAAAGCTTTCAGTTATATTGGAAAATATGGGAAATCAGTAAGGACCCTATCAGTTGCTTTTGCTGGAGACAGTGACATGGGGCTGAAGTATTTGCTTGAGGGCTGCCCCAGATTGCAGAAACTTGAGATCAGAGATAGTCCATTTGGAGATGAAGCCCTGCTTGCGGGTCTACACCACTATTACAACATGCGATTCCTTTGGATGTCTTTTTGTAAGTTAACTCGTGGTGGGTGCCAGCAGATTGCTCAAGCATTGCCTCGTCTGGTGGTGGAAGTGATTAATCATGAATCTGATGAGGACATGGATAATCATGTTGATACATTGTACATGTATCGCTCTCTTGAAGGGCCAAGAGATGACACACCAAAAGTTGTTTCCATCTTGTAAGCATTTGCGCTGCAGGAAGTTGTATCAGATGTTTTATGTTGGCTATCAAAGAAGGGGCTAGCATTTCTTTTTTGCGGGGATGTTGAGTTTTTGGGATAACTGGTTATATAAACCTGCAAGAAGGTCCAAATAATTTTTTTCGGAAAAAGTCGGGTAAACAACTTCTGTCCTTGTCCTGTGATGTTAAAATGACAATCAAAGCAGAAGCTCTTTGAAGGACCACAATTTTTTCTTTGCTTTGGTTCTTCAGGAGCACTTAAACAAACAGGAGCTAATTCAGAAGATTGATCTGTGTAAGAATTAGACCGTTAGATCTTGTTGTATCATTATGCTTCTAAATTTTATGTTTCCTTTTGATTTCATATTCATTTGATCATAAGCGAGAAGGCTGCCAGAGAAAAGGGATGAGTTGTCAAGGTGCATAAGAATGCAGTGGGACAATTATCTATCTTTTGGAATGAAGAAATCAAGATGGGTTGAATGATGTTAGATTTCGATAGGTGAACTTAAGGAAGTTTATGTTTCGCAACAATGTTGTCAGCAGGGGAGAATCCGGAGCAGAAGCAACGAAGCGAGCATTTTCTGTCGAAGAAGTTAGTGGATCTTATTTTTTATTCAGACGGTAGCTAGTCTAAAGCTGTAGCTGGTGAGAACTAAATGCCCACGTTGATACATCTCTGTCTCTCTCACTTTCTCTTTCTCAACGTTTGTTTTCTTAAAGATGTGATGTTGTAGCACCTGACTGTTGAATTTATTATTGTTATTGCTAGCCAATGTTGAGATGGGTAATAAATGCCAAATATTCATATGAATGGACCATATGGCTGTCTATCTTCTGCCTGCTTTTTTTTTTTTTTTTTAATTTATTGTTAATATAATTTTCCTTGAATATGGATTGACAGTGAGGGCTATTAATTATGTATGGAAAGTGTTTGTACAAGTACATATTGTAGGCCCCTCTACACCATGTAGGGTTCCATTTGATGAGAATCCAAATTCTTGAGGGTATGAATGGTGGTGATCATTTCTCATATTTCCTTAAGGAATGATTTCATACTAGTCTTCTATGAAAAAGCTAGCAGGTGAATCACCCTGTTGATGTGCTAGAATTATTTCAATGGACTTTCAATTGTTGTGGGTGGGACCAATTATTTGATGATTTGTCACACCCCGGGCGTTTGCGTTATAAAGCAGCTAAGTCCACCACTTAAATGCTTCGTGTATGCGTGTATGTGAAATATGTGTGTTTGTTTGTCTTCTCTCTCTCATTATTAGGGGAGAAATCTATCTGCTTTCTTTGTTGGTAGTCTCTCTGGCAGGATGGTAAAAGCAAACTTATCATCAAAGTGGGATCTGACTGTGCAAATGAATAAGTAATGGAAAGCAAAGCTTAGGCTCTCTTTCTTGTCCATCATCTATCCATTTTGTGGGCGTAGCAAAGGAAAGCAAAGTGGACAAAAAAACCTTGTGTATTTCTTCTCCTGCCCATCAGCCTAACGCCAGATGGGTATATATTTCTCTGCTTTTTGCTGAAATCATTAGTGTTATTTGTGCTGTGTGCCTACCTATGTATGAAAAAATAGCATTTCTCTGTACTACTACTTGTAACTACTCCTACGCTCGCCTTATACATATGGTGCTAATGCTTGTGGTGGGAATAGTCCTGGCCAAAAAATGGTAGGCTTAGCTTTATATTTTCTATCTCTTCTTGTCACAGTTTTGGCTTTGATTTGTCCTTTTTTTGAAAATTTTGAGCAATGGGTAGCTAACCTTGGCTTGACCCCAGAGAAAAAGTTGAATGAAAATTACTGATAATGACCTAACATAAAGGCCAGGGATAGCCGAATAGGATTGGCATCATTCATAATCTTGGCCCTTAAATAACGTGGAGTTGTGAAGTGCCCCCTCTTCCATTTCTCCTTTCTGCTTGATGGACCTAGCTTACCTACTGGACATGTCTTATCTATCTATCATTTGATTGAGGGACTTTCATTTAATTGAATGGTCATGATTGATTAAGCATATTACTCGCCTTTTATCGGCGCCCATTTTGGTTAAAGCACATGCCTTTGCACTGTTTGCTAAGCAGATACATCATGAATATATATATATATATATGGTTTAAAAATCACAGTTTTAAGTTTGAGTACTGTGCTGTGGTGGATGCCCATCTCAAGATCATGTCCCACCACCAGATCAATCAATCTGTGGGCACGTGTACGGCATGGGAGGTGGGATACATTAATGGGCCTTAGACGCTAAAATAATAATAATAATAAAACTTGCTGTTATCATATAATATAATCATGCATTTAATAATAGAGTTAATACTAAATGATTTGTTTGTTAAAGAAATAATGGTGGAGGATCAGTGACATTGACATACAATATGTAGAAGAAACTCAGCTAACCAACAAAATAACAAACAACCAAACCAATTTCTATTATTATTGATAGTCCAGTGTCAGTGAGTGGTGGAGGTGCAGGTGGTGGTGGAAAGAAAAAGTCGTCGGCTAGGGCAACCTAAAAATAAAATTTTTACAACTTTTGTGTCTGTTAACACATTCATGGCTGAATTAAGCACTCCACTTAATTTTCTTCCATATTCTGTTTATATTTATTTACTATAAAATCTTCATATAATATATATATAGGGTACTATTATTTTTGCATTGCATCCTTTTTCTTGCACTATTTCCAGGATTGATCATATTGCTTTTTGCAAGTGACCCTCTTCTTTTTATCATATACTTTTATGCAGACAAAACAGGCATCAAAGGCAACAAAATTTTCAATTAGGAGCCTTCTTTTTTTTTTTTTTTAATTTTTTTAATTCAACAATTAAAAGGAACTTTTTTCCTAATTATATGATTAATTATAACACATGCGTTAGATTAGATGTTTTGGGGCAATTAAGTTTAATAATTTGGTAAGTTTTAGAGGAATTCTAACTGTTGAAAATGGTTTTCTTTGGGGAATTTCGCCAAACATGGGATGCTAAGATCACAAAGTGAAGCAAATGATTCATTAACTAATGCTTTTGGAAATTGTGGGCATAACAATCATAACCAAACAAAAACCCATCTTAGACGCAAACCTAATTCTTTTGACTATCAGCATCAGGTTCATTTATATTTTTAAGTGAAAAAAATAGTAAGACTATTTCCGCTTTAGAGTCATTTTTAGAGTTATGAAATTACTGAATTCAACTATAATATAATTAAAAATATGCAACGTTCATTACCGATAGTATAAAGGTTAACTATTTATGTCATAGTGCAACAAATTAAAAATTTAAACTTTGGTCACTTCTATTTACTTTACATGCATACAAAACAAAAATGTCAAAAGCAAAATTTCTCTTCTTGATAATTGCATATTCCATGCATACATTAAATTTTTTTTTTCTCTAATTATGCATGCTTTTAGTCATCACATTGTCAAGGCTAATGATGCATTAACTTACACTCTTAAAACTATTTTCGTTAATGTCGAAGCAAGAAAAATCAACTCTAGAATGAATTACAACTTCATCAAACTTTTTTTTTTTTTACTACTAAGTACCCAATTAATCTTGGACATTATCATTTTGTTTGTTTTTTTTTTTTCTGGAAGTATTTGTGCATCTAGGTTTGCTGCAAAAGTTGTGGCTGCCTGTATAGTTCATAATGCAAGAAATGACAAAAGTCATTTCAAAATCTTCAAAACATGATCAAGAAATATCAATAAGGAATGTTCATTGATGGAATTCAACTACAATATTTGATTTTCTTGCTTTTTCTTTAAAAACAACGAAAAAAGAAGAGATTTGAAAATCAAGAGAGGGGGGTTGAGATTCAAACCCTCTATGTAACCTCCATATTATCCATGTCTAATATTGATCAAAGTCAAAATTAATAAATAAATTAGTAAAAAAAATCATAATTAGAGGTGTTGATGACAAAAGACAAGCTTATTCAAACAAAGATATAGCACTATATGTATATACCTAACAAATGGGCTACGAGAAGCTGAGGGATGGAGGAATTCTTTGCATAAAATATAAGACATGTTGATGTAGGGGTCATCCCTCTCTCCGTCCTTTCTGATAAGAGGGGGACACCATTATATAGTTGCCTGAGGATCGATAGAACTCCACTCATCACTTTCAATATCTTTTAATGTTTCCATTCACAAAGCCCATGAAAGGTTCTACCCTATCCTCTCTCCACATCGGATAAGCCGACGGCACTACTAATCCCTCAGCCTGACCCTTAACCTCCAAACGTATTTTCCATCACCCATGAAATCATTTTTTTTATTATCTTTCTTTCATTTTTTCGATCATTTGTTGTTTTTTTTAAAAGCTTTTATTACTAAATTAAACATTCGACTGATTGATTACTATATTATTAGCCTAATAAAATGAAACAACAAATGAATTTTTTAGTCAATAATATTAATAAGTGAATTATACTATTCGTTAGAAATAAAAATAATTGAATTTTATAGCACTTTTGAGTAAGTTTAAGAATTTATCCCTAGAATTCTCGGAATGGTCACTTAACGGGAAAATATTATATGTGGAGAAGAAATTTATTTTATTTATTTTCCCTTTGGGAATACGCTGGACAATGATACTTGTGGGGGCTGCAATCATACGCCTAAAGCAAACGCATCCCCTAGTAGTGAACGACTTTCTATCATCAGGACATTTTTTTTTTGGAGCATCTCAACTTGTCCAGGAGCAGGACCAGCCCACTTGCTTAGCAATCAGCATTGGGTCAACCTCCATTGATGGATGTTCCTCTCCTCCCCTCTTCTATGGTGAATGTTCCTCTTATGGGTCAAATGACCTCCTACAGGATTCATTAACCTCCTCCAATGCCTACCACCCTTGAATTTTTTATCCAACAGCAGTACACACTTGGGGATGTTAAAACACAGGCTTTTAAATCTACCAATTGAAACAGACAGCCAGCTAAGTATAATCCAATAATTTTTTAGTGTGTTTTTCTACCGCACGATATTTCTTCAGTTTAGTCAAATCGAAAATAAATTGTTTATATCAAATTTAAAACATTCATGAATCTAAATGTATCTTAGTGATATTGACATGATAAAATTTGAATTAATGAAGAAATTAGTGATTTGACTAATTATGAGTATTAGGTAAGAATGTAGTAATAATTTATCATCAAAAAATTATCCCCACCTCTAGTTCTGGGATGTATAGAGGTGATGCATATGATGACAAGATAGGAACAGGGACGCTAAGAACCTGAAGATGTTGATATTCCACTTACTCACTCATCACCTTCTCTTAGAAAAGAAAGTGGTGTGTGGTCACACCTTACCTTACCTTAGCAACAAATAAAATATAAGTTGGCCTTTCAGATGAAAAAGTGGTGTATCAGAATTGGGCTTCAGCTGGTCAAAAGAAGCTTGAAAAGAAACTCCTGATTTATTTATTTCATGGTGGAGCCCAGTTTGGTCAGAAGCAATATGAGCCTCTCCAACCAAACCAATGAATAATACTAATATCAACGAGAGTCCTTTCAGGAAAACCTCCAAACTTTAGGACATGCCTGCTTTCACTCATTTCAAAACATCTAACTTCATCTTTCCTAATTTTATTTTTCCTTTTCACGCTTTTATTTTATTTTATTTTATTTATTTTAGATTGAAAAGAAAAGATTTGAACTTGAAACTTTGTTAAAAAAAAAAAAACGAATGTACTTAATTGCTAAACTATATCTATATGTGTTTTTTTTCACATTTTTACATCAAATTTAATGATTAACCGACTTTCATAGTTACTATATGTTATGAAAATAAAAGTTAGAAGCAAGTTAGTATTTTTCCACCAGCCAAAAATGATAAGTGATAGAACAGCATAAGCATGGAAATATGACATCAATCATACTGTAGTTAAGATTGGCAGCAGGTTCACGCCACGACTTACTTGTTCTAATCAAACAAGGTTTAACTCTATCATGTTTTTGAGCTTGGCATCCATATAACAGTCTTGCACCACTCATCACTCCACCATCTTTCGTCTTGTTTTGTGACCAAACCCAAAAATAATCAACAAAGTAATCCTTCATAGCTCTTGCCCACAAATGATGGCTTCTCAAGTAGTTTTTCCCCCCCTTTATTGGAAAATACTAATACTGTTGGATATTGACATATATTCATCCATATAGCATACTTTAGAGAGACCAATATTGCAGATGTAATGACAGTGTGAATTCCAGGTCTTGAATTGGACAATACTACTCCAGCACTGAGAGAATTCCAGGTCCATCACATATGCTACAATAAGCCTCACACTTAACACCAGCTGATCAACAAAATCGCTGTTGACTGCAATGTCTTTCACCACCATTACGCATTTAGGACTCGGAACTGAAAACTCCTTTTGTAGTAGACTCTTGTATCACAATAATCAGTCCGCCAGTTTTGGCAAGGATGAGGGAGCTATTGTCCTCCAAATGATAGAACAATTCTTTTTAATCCTTAAAGTTTTTTAGTTTGTTCTGATATTATATATACTTCTTGTAGCTCCCTCCTAAAATTTTTAAAAAATTATTTTGCTCCTTAAATTTTTAATTTATTTTTACATAAATATATTTTTACCTCAATTATTTTATAACTTAACTCCTCAAATTTTTAAATATTCTTAATTTTTATATACATTATTTTTATTTTTATTCACGTCTTTTTTCTTTCTTTTTTTGTTTTCTTTATTTTTTTGGTTAAAATTTCATCTATTTAATTTTTCCTTGTTTATGTTTATTTTTCCATGTACTCTTTCTCTCTATGACGCTTCAACTGTCCACTGTTGTTAGTAGTCTCAGATAAATTTTTTCCTTATTTTTTATTAAATTATATACTATATAATAATTGTACAAATCATACTTATTTACTCAAATTTGAACTAGATTATCTAATTAAATTCTAAAAAAACTCCATAATTGAATTGCCATTTTCAAATTTTTGTCACCCAAATTCTAAATCCTAGGTCAACCATAGGGTTTTGAACATGGGTATCTATTTGATATTATTTTTAGAATCACCTCTAAAGTTCATTATTGTTACAAAATAATCCATACAAACAATTTCAACTGTTTCATACCAAAAGTTAATGTGATCATCAATGAGAAGAAAATGTAAATTAGAAAGAAAGAGGTGGGAAAACATTCAAAAATAAAGAGAAAAGATCAAATCAGAGAAAAAGAGGAGAAGAAACATGAAAAATCAAGAGAAAATCCAAATATTAGGACACTCATGAAATTTTAAACAATTCCTTTGAACTATTCACTACCTATGCTTCCATTAATATTTCATGGCTTGTCTGAGTTACCCAAACCTGCCTTGTTGTAAATTGACTTAAATTTTTCTCCTTAATTTACACTCTCTCCCTTGTACTTGCAACACACAACTTTAGAGAAAAGCTGACGCATGGGTTGTCTAAGTTACCTAAGCCTGTCTTGTTGTAAATTGACTTAAATTTGTCTCCCTTGTTTACACTCTCTCCCTTGTACTTGCAACACGCAACTTTAGAGACAAGTTGATGGTAGCTTGTTATGCTTCTTCTTCAATGGACAATTTAGGCTTTTGTACATATCTATCTTTTGGGTTTCAATATTATATTATAATTTTGAAACTAACAAATTGAAAGAGTGGAGACGACAAAAATTGGGTGGAGGTTAAGGTAAAAAATGATTGGATTAAAATAAGTTTGGGTCAACCATTGCTAAAAAGTTAGAACTAACCAATTAAGTAGCGAAACCCAAACTATTATATACCCTTATGTGTACCTTTCCAATGTGATATTTTTAATCTTAACACTCCCCTTTAAGTGGCTATAGTTTAGTTGACCACTAGAGATTGAAATTCTTCCCGGAGAAATTGAATGCAGTGGCAACACCAGATTGGGCCGCTAGGACTAGACATCCAGACGGAAAACGGGGTGATAAATAAAAACTAAGTTAGACTTGCTCTGATACCATATTAGAAATTTGAAATGAAAGGATGAAGGCGATAGAAATTTCATAGAGGTTAAGCTCGAGAAAAAATGAGTTTAATGAGTTTGGGTTAACCATTACTAAAAGTTTAGAACTAACTAATTAGGTAGCTAAACCCAAACCATTATATACCTTTTATATTTTATGCACTTTTCCAATGTGAGATTTTAACCCTTAACACTTCACCTCAAGTGGCAACAACAAGTAAGGTCCTTATAGTGGACATTTTTCCAATTGGAGAGAAAGTGTCTGATAATCCACTCCCTCTTATTAGGTATACCTCTAGCCTACGTTTGAGCCTTTCAATAGAACCATCAGCCTTATATTTGATCTTGTACACCCATTTACAACCAATAAGTTGTTTGTCAAGTGGCAATGGAACAATTGTCCATGTATTATAAGCATTAAAAGCATGCAATTCCTATTGCATAACTTTAGGCCAACTAGGAAGCTGAATGGACTAAGTATAATTTTTAGGTTAAATATGGGAAGAAATGGATCATGCAAAATGCTTGTGGGATCGAGAAAGTGAGTGGTAAGATAGAACAAAAGATAATGGATGGGGTGTACCTGATATTGATAATGTAAAAGCATCACACTGTGGAATGGAATTGGTGTTAAGTGACAAAAGAGGGATCTGCTGCCAGTGATAATGTTGCAAGTAAGAAGGTGGATGATAAGGTCGAGTGGACCTCTTAACAATAGTATTAGAAGGATTAAATGGTGGTATGAGAGGAGTCAGAGTGGAATGGTGAGAAGTTAAAGGAGATGTAGGATGTGAAGAAGATAAATGCTGATGAGTGTGAGAAGGGTGTATTTCAGTGGATAGATTATATGGAATAGGCAAAATAGAAGAATCAAGTGTGGAAGAATGTGAAGTGAAGTGAAAAATATGTTTATAGAAGTACACATTTTGAGAGATAAAAATTGTATGAGAATTGAGATCATAAACTTTATATCTTTTAGTGCCAGATTTAAAGGCAAAAAAAAAAAAAAAACATTTTGATGCTTCAGGATCAAAGTTAGTTCTATTTTGCTAGAGGGTTTATGCAAAACATAAGCAACCAAAACTTTAAAGAGAGATAGATTAGTGGACTGTTAAAAAGCTTTAGAAATGGTGTTTTATTACCAATGAAAGGTGAAGGTAGTCTATTAATGAGATGGACAACATGTGCAACACATTCAAACCAAAATTCAAGGCATAAATGGCTTTGGAATTTCAAAGATCTAACAACATTTAGAATATGCTGGTGTTTTCTCTCTACTATGCTATTTTGTTTTGGAGTCTCAATACATGTGGTTTGATGAATGACACATTGTTGGGCAAATAATTGTGGAATGTTGAATTCCTTATCATTATCTATTCTTATGCATTTGATTTTCTTATTAAACTGAGTTTTAACAAAGAAACAAAATTGCATAACAAGAGATCTAGCTTCTAATTTTGATTTCATAAGGTATATCCAAGTGAACCGATTATAGTCATCCACAACAGAATGGAGATATTTGTGACCATAGATGGAACTTATTGTAGGTCCCCAAATACCAATATGAACCAAATCAAATGATGATTATGTAACAAAATTGCTAAGAGGGAAAGGTAACTTCTTTTGTTTAGCCAAATGGCAAATATCACAAATAATGTCTTTACCAATAGAAATAGCAGAATTAGTTTTCTGAAGTTCTTGAATCCTAATAATAGAAGCATGACCTAGCCTAAAATGCTAAAGATCAAAGGAATGATTTGAAGTACATGAATTGACAACACTAAAGGTTGATACTTACAAAATTAACTAGCTTATAGAGTCCTTCCCATTATTTAGCTAATCCAATCCTTTTCCATGATGTGATTTCCTGAATTATGTAATAATCAGCTTGAATAATGAGGCAACAATGAAGTTGAGAAGTTAATTTACTGACTTACATAAGATTGAAGGTAAATTGAGGCATATAAAGGACATTGGAAAGAACAAACTTATCATTAAAGGAGATAGTGCCTATATGTGTAACAAGAATAAGTTGGTTATTAAGGAGTTTAACAAAATAATTGCTTACGGGTTTGTAAGAGACAAAATGATCAAGAAAGCATGTTATGTGGTTTGTGGCACCTGTGTATACAATCCGCAAGGAACTATTTGCAACTTGAAACTTAAAAGTGGATAAACACATACTGATAGCCTTTGATTTGGTAAGATTTGCAATATTGATTGAGGTAATAACAGAGTTTGAAATACGCTCTTGATTTGTAGTTTGAAGTAATACCATTAGTTGTTTATATTGTTCCTTAGAAAGAGAAAGAGTTTGATTAGTAGGCTGAGGTACAAAATTAGTTATTATTGCAACACCTTCTTCTGGTTTTGCTAGTATTAACCATTTCAAAGTTGTTTAGGTACTGAGAAAATAAAGAAAAATGAGAGAAAATGTATTTTAGAGTTCAAAAGAACAATCAAAAGAAATGATGCTTTGATGCCATATTAGAATTTTGAAATTGACAAATTGAAACCGGGCTAGAACTATTTTGATACTATGTTAGAATTTTGAAATTGACAAATTGAAAGAGTGGAGACGACAAAAATTAGATGCAGGTTAAACTCGAGAACAATTGGATTAAAATGAGTTTAAATTTACCATTACTAAAAAGTTAGAACTAACCAATTAAATAATTAAGTTCAAATCATTATATACCCTTGTGTATACATTTTCAATGTGGAGTTTTTATTCTTGCACTAAGTGCATGCATTACCCTATTGCTATTGCCCAAATCTTAACATGGGAAGCTTCTTTTTATTATTATTACTAGTCATGACTTGTAATTAGAGTAATTTTAGTTTAGTAGTTTTTATTTTTCATACTACAACCATAAATAACATGTAACTTTAATAGATAAATGTTAAATGAGTGTGATTGTTACACTATCACAATCACATATTTACATATTTCCAACACGACCGTGATTGTGATTAAAAACTTAGGTTTCCAACATGATTGCCGTAATTTAAAACCTTGGTACACGATGAATGGAAAGAATTTTAAATGCTATCTTTAAGGTTGTCAAAATTGCGATTCAGAACATATGATTTTACGATCTAAAATCACATAAAAGAGTTCAAACACATATAAAATCGAATTTGGTGTAAAATCGGGATGAAATCGCATTTTTATTGATGAAATCGCGATCTTACAATCAATTTTAATGATTCTAGCTTTTGAAGCGACATCGTTTCATTTAAATCCATAGTGCTGTGTTTTGTGTCAAAGTGACGTTGTTTTGTGGTGAAGTGACGCCGTTTTGACTCGAACGAAGCAGGAAAGAGAAGGCAGCATCATTGTCGATCAAATTGGGGAATTTTCTTAGGGATTTCGAGGAATAGACTTTGTAGAGAAACTCATCTGATTGGTGGTTACAGGTACGTATTTTGGTTTCGTCGATTTTGTATTTTGGTTTTCTTGTTTGTGGTTTCTTGGATACATAAATGCTCAGATAATAGTGTTTAGAAGAAAATCATGTTCCTAGGGAACCTGTAAGAACCTCAATTTTCTAGTTGATGGTAAGCACTGTGAAAAACAACTAACATCTAGTGAGTTTCTTGCAACCTGGATGAAATTCTTGTATGGTCTAATGTCCCTGATGGTGCTTTCTAAATCTGGCATGATGCAAGAGGGATCAAGATTTGATATATTGTGGTTGAAAGAGAAGATAAATGCTTTACAGTTGAATGACATCTTTGAGCCTTTTGAATTGATGCAGGAGAGATTAAGTTTTGGAATAATGTCTGATCCTTCTGTATCCTGTGGTGCTTGGTTTAGATCAAGAAATATTCCTATTAGGCATTTGATCAGTTCTTCTGAGAGCTCATTTGGTT
>CATIWR010236289.1:0-23208 GCA_949677035.1 Omphalea diandra | reverse complement strand
TTATATATTTTTTTTTTTTTTTTTTTTTTTTTTTTTTATTTTTTTTTTTTTTTTTTTATATTTTTTACTATTAAAATTTTTTTTTTTTTTTTTGTTTTTTTTTTTTGAATATTTTTATATTTTTTTTTTTTAATTTTTTTTTTTTTTTTTTTTTTTTTTTTTTTTTAATATATATTTTTTTTATATATATATATATATATATTTATATATATATATTTATATATATATAAACTCACAAAATAAGTAAATATTATTTTGTTCACAACTAAATGATTTGGTGTAAATTTTAAAAAAGTCTAATTTGAAGAAATTTATTTTTTTATTTACATTAAAAATGAAAATTTTATATTGATAAAATTAAAATCTAGTTGAGCATCTACTCTTAAATAAAGTTAACATACCTTTATAAAAAAATATTCATTCCTTTTTATTAAATATAGAAAATAATTTACATAAAAATATTTATTCACTACAAAAGAAAATACAGTTTGGCAACTAATTTTTTCATTGCTAATCTTAATTACTAATGGAGAGTAATAAAAACATTCTATTAGTATTTTGCTCCTTGTTAAAAATTTTAGCAATGAATTACAAAATCTGTTACTAATTTAGTAATAGAACAACGACAGACTAATATTTTTTACTAAATTAGTTATTGATTTAATTGATGCTAGTTTAGTAACAAATTAAGTATGTTGCTAAATTAGCAAGAGATTTGAATTCATTGCTAAATTAGTAAGAGATTCAGTTCACTACTAAATTAGCAGGAGATTTTAATCTCTTACTAATTTAGTAACAGACTTAAATCCCTTACTAATTTTATATACAAAAATTATTAATTACTAGCCCATTGCTAAATATACTATAACTGATTATCAATATTATAATTTATTTTTTACAATAATTCATAATTAATTGCATTTTATTATAAAATTAGATATTTAATTTTATTATTGAACAAAATTCATATATAAAGTACCTATATATAAAAGAAAAAACACATATAAGTACAAATTATACATAATGTACATTAATTAAAATATAAAATCTAATCCTAACTTAGATCCTTTGTATTGTCAGAGTCGCTGGCAGAAGCATTGTAATGAAGTACATGTGAATGAGAATCTAAAATCTCTTGCTAAGAAATTGAAACCACAATATATAAACATCCCTACACGAAAAATACACTTTTAAGACCTCCATATTACCACAAAAATGAACTTTATAATAATATGCTAAATTCAAATTTTAATGCTTACATTGACATAATATTTTTATTATACTGTTATAAATTAGTTGATAAACAATCAAACCTTACCATTATACACACAACATATAACATTTATCAAACTAATTTAATTACTCATAAACAATTAACACTAAAATTTATATTATTAAGTAAATTCTTAAACAATCTTATAAAGGTTTATATAGGCACCCAAAATTCTAAAATAAATAGAAAAATAAAATTCTAATCCAAATACAAAAAGAAAGTAAAATGTAAAATTTTATAAAAACAGAAAGGCAATAGCTATCAACAAATGTAGCCACAATTTATTAAGATTTTTAACCACAATATATTGAGATTTATGCATTTATTGTATAAAGATTGAAGCATATTATCTAAACAGTAATGGTAGACCAATTATGGGGCAAATTAAGAGTAATGATCACCAAAAGCCATATAAGCAGAAAATCCAAACAAAATATAGATGAGAGTAATTCCATCTGTACAATCTCCATGTTTATTTTTGATATGACACATCAGTAGTTCTTTCCTTAGATATCATGAAATTTGACGTTAAAAGACATCAGTTTGAATTCTCTCTTAATCCTTTCTTGCTCAACATGACATATATTTCCAAAAGATAGAAATGCATCCACATAATAACAGAATTATCCAATCAATGTGCAATAAATTTAAAAAATCTCATACTCAAGTCTTACACTTAATGAATAGCTTTTTGGAATAAATTTACCTTGACTTTTTCATTATCTTGATCCTAGCTAAAAGATCCAAGCATAACATAATTCACTGTAAGGGTAGAAGGAACTTTACCACCATTAGCAATTAGAGTTGGAGTTGAAATTGAAACAGGCACAACAAGAATCTCCTTTGACAACTATACATTACAAAGGAAGTAAAGAGCAAATTAATGATAGATTATAAGCTAAATGCAAAAACTCTGATACGTCTCATTGACCTAGGATTGGTTGAACCATAAAATGTATGATATCAATCTATTAAAAGAATAACAACTAGCAAACCCAATAATACTTTTTCTTTTCTAGTACGATCTAGAGAAATACAAAAATCCCTATAAATAGAAGCTACAAAGCATGAGTATTTTGAAAATCCAACATAACCAAAGAATGGATGATAAAGCAAAATCACAATACCCATATAAAACAAAAGTCATATAAATAAATAAGTACAAGAGATCCATGGCTAATAACATATATGAAGATCGATAAACCCAAATAACAAATTGTAGACAATTGTGACTACTTGATATGTCACACTCCATATATGAGCTCTCCTTCACATCTCGAGGCTCTCACTGCATTCACATTAGTAGTTTCGTTCCCTTCTCCCTAAGCTTGAGATGGCATGTTCTTTCCCCCATCATACTATTTCTTTAATTCAAACTCTAACTCCTCAGCTTATGGGCCATTTTCTCTAAGATCCTTGAAATTACACATCAACATCCTTTTAATCCTGATGCTTATGCTAGGTAGAGCTCCTCTAACAATCATTTTGACTTGTTTTCTCTTAGTTAGTTAGGTGGTTGCCTCGAAAGTCATCTTCTTCCACCTTGTAATTATTAAAACCTTCTTTTGATTTTTGTTTCAATAATTCTAGATCTTATAGAGTGACTTCTAAATTTGAATTTAGTGATAATGTTTCTTAAAGGCCTTCGTCAGCTCTTTCTAGTCTTCCTTGATCATCTTTGGCTAGTTAAAATACCATGTTTTTATAGACCCTTCTAATGATAACTCAAAAAGTTTTATCATAGTATCCGTTGGCACCCCAAATGCCTTCATAACCAATACAATGAGCAGATGTGATTCTTCACATTCTAAGTCCTTATAAACTTCAAAATTTTGGGCATTTGAAAATTAGCTAGAAGTTTCTTGGGCTTATGGGCAAGTAACTCCTTAATATTAGTTTCCCTTTGTAAACCTTTTGTGCCAAAAGTCTTTTGGATCTTTTCTAACTGTCTGGCACATCAAACCAAGTGCTTTCTTTCTCACTTTCCACAGGCTTATTAAAAGTTGCAGCAGTGCTTCCTATATTATTGGCCTACTTGTTTTCATGATACTCCTTCATCCCAAACAAATCATCATCAATCGTCACAAGTCGAGGTGTTTCCATAACCTGTTAGTTTTACTAACAAATGTATCATTTTTCTTTAAAATCTTACTGAGGCACTTATTAACATTCTTAATTCTTTCCTCCATGGTATGGCTAAGATCAACCCTTATCCTCTGTATGATCTCGAGTGGTATGATTGGCTCTATGATCAATTTCAGTCTTTGGATCGCGCTAGGTGTCTTACTCTTTCTAGTTAATCAATTATTTTTTTCTCTTCCACGAGGGTTTGGATGAAGTTATGATGGCTACAAAACAAAGGTTATTAGCATGATGCATGAACAAGGTAAAAGATGCATGCATGCGTGAAATGTACACATTATTTGCCTAATATCCTTCTGATCTTATTTCTCCCACACACGATGTCTAACGGCTTTTTTCTATGTAGGGTCTCATTCTTCTATCAACATGGGATAAAGAATATGTGGTCACCTCAAACCAAGTTGGGTTGAAGTCCTTAAACAACATATATACATGTGAACTAATAGATAATGAAGAAGGGAGTCAAATATAAATTGAAAAACTCTTTACATTGATAAAGAATATATACAAGTGGGTGGAGAATCCCTTTAACAAATGAGGTAAGGGACGTACATAAGCATTTATATAAGAAGTGGAGGCGTTTACATGGCAGGGTATGGGGAATACACAAGTATTTACATAGGGGAGTGATTGCATCAAAAGGGAATGGAGTAATATTGTATTTATATTAGGGACATCCAGTCATATTCCTTAAGGACATTAACCATTCTTTTAGAGAAGAAATGCAAATAAGAGGGCATCTTACTCCAAGGTGTTATTGGCTCTTACATATACCTATTAGTAAAGATGGTTGTTGTAATTGATGGCTCCCACAAGTTTAAGGGATGATTGTTATAAACCCTTTATTTAATATACCCAAAGGTACTTAGCTCATGAGTGATGAACTCTCCTCACTATCTTTCAAGCCCAAATGAAGCTTAAGTCTCAAGTTTGAAAAATTTATCAATTCATCTAAAGGCACACCTAGTGCATATGGTAAAGTGTGAAGGTTAAATGAATGTAATAGATTTTCTAATAATAAAAATAAGATGGTAAAAGTGAACCATAGATTGAATGTAAATTCAATCCGAAAGTTCCTAGTAGAGTTGTTACTGTGAGTACTAATATGATTATCATGTTTACACTTAAACTAGTAGAACCTTGCTTGCGACTCTTACTTTTATTGATTATCGAGGAATTGAGAAAACAAGAGTCATATATTAATAATGACCCTTGACAATGGCACGAGTGTTAGATCAATAGGGGCTTAGGCATTTCATAATATATAAGCCTTTTTTTGAAAGTTATGATCAACGAGGGACTAAGTTGGGATAATATATCGGTATCCTCCCTAATTGGAAAGTGGAGTGGTCACCCAATTTTAGTCGAACAAGAATTCGAGAAAAGACAAATTCTTCGACTACCTAAGTCATTTTGAAGGCCTAATCTATCTTTACCCTATTAGACATTAGGTTTGGGAATTGAGTATGACTTGGGAAAAGATTAGAAAACCATAAACCACTTAGATTTAGGGATCCAGCCTTAGGCATCTTTGGTTCACATTTTACAATGTTAGCCTTGTTATTAATTAATCTAATTACCAGTCCTAAGCATGTTCTTATCTCATCATAACCAGGCATATCATTAAAGCATTACAACCATTCTCATGGGGAAAGGGTACATCCAATTTATTAAAAGGAGTTCATGCATAATCAACAATCTCAAGCATGTATAATCAAAATCGCTATGCACACTTATAGCCATCTACAAAAAAAAAAGCCAAGCAAGTTAGTTACTACTAATGAGACAAAACAACAAAGTAAAAACATAATGAAATGCAAAGTAAAAACATAATGAAATGTACTTAAGTAAAAGGTCTCACCAACTCTGCCCTAAGCCAAGTGGACCTAATCATGTTTCTAAGTTTATGATCAACACAATATCAACATCACATGAACATAAGAGATGATGATAACAATCAATAAAGCATAAACACATGATCATGAATAATGGACTATAAAATGAATAAGGTATGAAGTGCATATAAAGGATAGTAATGGCTTAGGGAAATCATTGAATCTTCGCAGATGGATCCTAGGATGGTTACACCTTTACTCTAAAATTGCTTAAAAGAGCTAAAGTATCCTTATAGGCACCACTAATCATTTCAAGATTAGGATACCTATACATTTGCAAAGGAAATTTTTAAAAGGCCAACAACATGTATAGTGCATTAATCATAAAAAATGTGATGGAGGTGGGGGCACAAAGGGTTAGTCTTTTACCCCAATCCCACTCAAATGACCACCTTTCAAAAAAGTGGAATGAATGGACTAGCTAGATAACTAGCCATACATTCCTTGTGATGATGGTTTGGACATGTGAAACATGCATTAACTTAAAACAAAAAAGAGCAATGGCTTTGAGGGTCATTAGGGTGACAAATCCCTCTCTTAATCATTACCATATTACTACCAAAATAGAATACACAACATAGAGAAGAAGAGAAATCATGGAGAACAAGATGTTTTAAACACTAAAATAAAGGAAAACTAAGGCTTTCTTTTGGTCATAGCTCCCTTTATTGATGGCATATGGATCATGGGTTTTGAGACCTCTCCATATTTTATCATTAGAGCTCCCAATAAGTCCTAAGAAACCTTAAAAGAAGAGAGAAAATGTATGAAGAAGAAGGTGAAAGTAAGCTATTATTTCAATCAAAATGGGTTGTACAGACCATGAATTGGTCTATATAGTCCTCTGTGACTGAGTTTTAAAAACAAAAAAAAAAAAAATAGGGAAAGGGGAAGAAGGGGAAGACGATTAAATGCTTTGAATGCTCTTTGACAATTCTCTTGCCCTCAGAAGCATTATTGTTTAATCACTCTTAAATGCAAAGGTATATATGCAAATTCAAATAACAAATGAATTAGAACTACCTTGTATATTTGTGTAAATGAGTAGAGAGCTTGGTTTTTATGTATTACGGTGATCTGAGTATTAATTTCAATAAGCAACATTAAGGTTTTAAAGCCTTCCCTCCCTCTTCTAAATAGTGGTATTTGTAGAGGGAGATGGGTGCACCTGAGCCAGAGTGGCTTTGGTTGCATTCTAATATTGAACCACAATAGATAAAAGCTAAGAATATTCTGGAAAAAGTTATATGTACAACAAGAGGTTAACTGTACAGTCATATGGTTGACAAAGGTCCAGGTTTGAGACTTTCTCCTTGTTAGGGTTTTTGACTTGGCTATATAAGTTGAGCCATTCACTACAAAAAAAAAAAAATCGAATTTAGCTACAATAAAAATATAATAGCTAAGCCTTGTTTTTGTAGTAGCTAAGGTCTTAGTGACTAACAGTATAGTCACTATTTTCTTAGTAACCAAGCAGAAATTAGCGATAAAGTAGTAGCTAAATAGCTAATACACATTCGTAGTTGCTAAGTAGTGACCATAAAATATAGTAGCTAAGACATGAGATAAGTAGACATGAGATAAATAGTAGCCAATTAATGGTAGAAGTGACTTTGGAGATTGCAAATAACAACTCTTTAGTTACTAACTAATGTAGTCACTAAATAATGACTATTTAATGACTACAATATGTAGTTGCTAAGGTCAATAATTTAGCGACTAAAATGCATGTAGTCACTATATAGAGACTCTTTAGCTACTAACTTTTGTAGTTGCTAAGGTGTATATGTTAGCTACTAACATGGTTGTAATATCTAAATAGAAACTATTTAGCTACTATATTTTATAGTCATTAAGGACTTTTTTAGTTATGAATGCATATGTAGTAGCTAAATGGAGATTGTTTAACTACTATCTTGTGTTGTCACTAATATTTTTTAAAAATATTTAATTTAATTTTAATTATTTATTAATTACTAATAATTATTTATTAATATTATTTAATAATATTACTATTAAAAATTAAAATGAAATAAAATTATAATATCCTATTATTAGAATAAAGAAAAAGTACATTAAAACCTAAATACTTTAAAAAGAAAAGGTACACTATGAAATTGTACACATCAAGATTCTACACAATAATCAGCAGCCTTAGAAAGTTTCATCCTCCTCAATCTCAATGTCAGTAACCTACATTTTCTAAGAATCTATATGATGAGTATAACAAACATAAAATGAGAACAATAATAAATAATCATAAGCCAACTATACCAGTGTGTCTTGATCAAGTTGCATTCCCTTGGGAGTATACCTTACCATGGCTCCTTCCACAAGTGTCCACAAACTTGTAAATTCATACAGTTTTTAGGATTGATGCAAACATTATCATCTCAATTGCAAAGTAATGGCCAAAAGAAAAAGTTAAAGCATGCCAAATAATAAGCAAGAGTACCCATACTGCCAACATATTTTTTGGCAATATCCCAGCATTTTGAAATTATGTATGTATAACCAAAATCAAAGATAAAAGAAACATATCATTTGATAATGTGGTTATCATGCAGATTAAAAAATTAATATACATTAATTGGGTAATCCACAATTAAATTTAAAAATTGTGTTAGATCAATTATTAAGTTTATCATTAAAATTTAAAATAATTTTTGAAAAAATAAAACTAAACAGTAATTATATCTCTTAGAAATTTCTTATTTAATAATCTCTTATTTTATCAAATTTTGAGTATAAGTTACTTATTTTCACTATAATCTCACTTAAATAATGGTTAAAAATCTTTCTCTTTGGTGTTTATTTGATAGGACGGTTGTTCTCTCATTGAATCCACTATCTAAAACATTCCTCTAACACAAAAACTTTATTTTATTCTATTAACAATATATAATAATGTGCTCAAGAAAAGTCCAAGTAGCAAGACCCAAAATTGATCAAGGAAAAGCAAGCAAAAGGGTAACATGCTAACATCGAAACATAACCAACCTATATGTATGTGTGTGTGTGTGTGTGGGTGTGTATTAATAATTCAACTAATAGGATACATTAATATGATCCTCTCACATCATAGATATTGTATTGGTTTCCAAAAAATTACTATGTATGGTTCTACTATAGGAACAAAAGCATCTTGAATTCTTGGTTTTTGGTGGCGAATCTAATAGCCATTGTTCATCCTTGTCAGTTTAATTCTATTGGGATCACACCACAACTTAACCTGCCATAAAATCAACATAATCTTTAAGTTAAATAAGATGCAAGTGAATCAATTTAAAGGTGCACCATATGTTTCTAATATCTAGTAGGGCATAAAAAGAAGATAAAATGATGGATAAAACAATGTACTAGACTATGAAGGTTGAATTCAATTATTTCTCCTTATTAGGGCACCTTAAAATCATTTTGCATTATAGATGCAACAAACTATCTATTCTCAATACAAATAAAATGGGAAGTAGAAGAATCTAAATTTATTTTACATTTCAAAAATTAGAATATGAATAATCCAGAAAGGACGAACAAATCTTGACATTGCAAGAGTGCATCAACTAATTAGACGATAATGAATACACAAAATATTGCAAAATTTAAAAATCAATGCCAATTATAAATTCAACATTTATAGCTCAAACAAACATATGATTTTATACAAGTTTGCAATTTAATTCTTATATTTGTAAAAAAATCAAAATAATTACTTACATTAGTCACTTTCCTCCTCGAACCTCCCATCTATTGCAGCGCTAAAACCAAGAAAATGTAAAGCAAGAAAAATGTAAAAAATATTTCACTATGTTTGTGACTATGTAATCAAATGTACTATAAGCAAATTGAGTAACATGTTAGCATACCAAGGATGCATCATAACTCAAAGTGCTATCATTTATCACTCATGTTATACACCTAATTTAATATAATACACAAATAGAATCCAAAAGAACATGACAACATGTTTTAGGTCCTAGTTTTATGGACTATAAAAAATATAAGAACTCTACTCTAATGCTAGCAAGTAAAACAAGCTAATAATAACAAAGCTCAATTTGGGTCTGAAAAACAAATTAAGAGTGAAACAAGACAAAGGAACCACTGAAGCAGAAAGTTAAATTTCAAGGGTCCATGGAATAGGTGTTCATTTGAAATGAATGTGGATTTGGAATGACATCATGTTGGTTTTATCTAATTTTTAGTTCGAAAGTCAAATTCAAATCCATGAACATTTCAAACACAAACATATCCGAACAAAATAACAAAACACAAACAAATTTCATGAAGAAAAATAAAAATAAAAGCACACACCTTTCTTTCAGCTTTACATCATGAATTCTATTGCATGACCCTGATACATACACTAATGAATTTATGAACAAATCTTTCAAATCACTTTTCAACTCATTGTTAGTATTTTCAAGGTTAAATAATGCATGTAGATCACAAACATAGTTTAAAGGAAAGAGAGTTAGTTGTTTGTGAGAATTAGAGAAATAATACATTTTTTTTCTACATGGGGCAAGAGGAAGATCTTGGTAAGTTGTCTTCACCTAATGCTAACATAAACAAAAATAAAAATGGAACACATTATTCAACATTACTAAACATGTAAGTTAACATAAAGGAAGTCAATTATTAACATAAAGACAAAGATACTTCATAAACTAAAAGAAGTTGATTACAGTTGCTGATCCAAAATTTCAGGAGATGAAATCATGAATAGATAAGTAATAATTTCAAAAGACTAGAACATAATGGTAGTAGTATCTTCCACTATACAAAGATCTCATTAAAAATGACTTATTACCGTATGCTTCTATCACAAAAAGTAACAAAATAACGAATTTCCTAGCTCTTGTAATGAATTAAAAAATAGAAAAAAGATTACAAAAAGAATCAATGTATATTAAAATCAAAATCAAGCAATCATATATGGAAACCTTAAATTAGGAACGAAAAAAAATAGAGTTAAAAATCCTAAAAGAAAAAGTAGTACCTACGATGGGATGAAAGAGAAGGTGAAAGGGTGGGACCGACATCGCCACCTTTACTGTATGCACATGAGAAAGTTTGTGGCTGATTAGAGGTTATGGATCGTCCTGATTTTTTATACTATAAATCGCTTTTATCAAACCTTGATTGATTGAATGACATATAGGTACTCTTATCTCATCGTTTTGGCTTTGGGTTTATGAAAGAGAAAGAAGAGAGTTTACCTTATCTTACCTATAAAGTGAGGAAGAGTGTAGAGATAGAAAGATTAGAGTTTTAAGAAACGGTGTCGACTATAATGAAGTAAAGCAACCACAATAAGGAGGATAGTTGATTTAAAAGAAATTGGCATTATAAATAAACTTTTCTTGATTTAGCTTTTATTGGGGTTCACGAAGTAGCAATTGTGAAGAAAAGGAGATAGCGGTAGTGAAAGAGTTTGTAAGATGCATAGTTTTTTTTTTTTTTTTTTTTTTAAGTCACTTAGCGACTATCAAAATGTTAGTTGCTAAGTTAGTGAAAATTTTATTTTCACTTTAGCTACTACAATAAGTAGTCATTTTTTAGCTATTGTCAAACATGCAATAGCTAATCATTAGCATTATAATATTCTAAATATTATATATAATATTTAGAATTTATAAATTCTAAATATTTATAATTTAATATATTATATTATATTATATATAATAATATATAATTATTATATAAAGAATATATAATATAAATATTATATATAAATAATATATAATTATCAAAAAATAAATTTTATAATTATATTATATTAATATTACATATAATTTATTATCATAAATAAATACATGAATTATATAAGTATTACAAAATAAATAAAAATAATTATTATAATTATATTTTATATTATATTGTTTTTATTATTCTATTTTATATTAACATTATATTAATATTATAAATTATTATTATATATTATTATATTATATATAAATATAATATAATTATATATAATATATTAAAATTATATATTACATGTAATATATTAATATTAATTATATATAATAATATTATATTATATAGTTAGCAACTATATAGCTCTGCCAATTGTAGTGGCTAAACTTAGTGACTAACAAATGTTAATGGCTAAGTTGCAAAAAATTTATTTGGTTTTAGTTACTATAAAAGTTAGTTGTTATTTAATGACTGCAGACAATGCAGTAGCTAATTAGCGACTGCAGATAATGCAATTGCTAATTAGCTGTTGTTTAGCTATTACCAAAGGTAGTAACTAAGTTTAGTGGTTAATAAAATG
This sequence comes from Omphalea diandra, assembly GCA_949677035.1. Lineage (NCBI taxonomy): Eukaryota > Viridiplantae > Streptophyta > Magnoliopsida > Malpighiales > Euphorbiaceae > Omphalea > Omphalea diandra. The sequence continues at coordinate 11,615 of CATIWR010236289.1, read as the reverse complement.
TTAATCATTAAGTGTTGAGCAAGAAAATTTTATTGCGCACTATTTTTTAGTCTCCTTTTAGCTACTACATAAGGTGTAGTAGTTATTTAGCGACTGCTTAGATACTACATTTTAGTAGCTAACAATTGACACCATATATTTTGTGATTATGTAGTCGTTATTTAGTAGCTAAACTTCTGGTGGTTGCTATGTAATTGTTAAATAGCTATTAACATAGATAGTAGCTAATTTTTAGTAGTTATTTTTATATTTTCTTGTAGTGATTTAAAGGGTAGCAAGGTGGTTTTTAAATTAAGCTTAGTTGGGCTTGTTTTGGGTTTGATCCAAGGCTTCCTTAAGCTTTTGATCTTTTCTTTGTAACTTCCCTTTTGCATTTTGAAAGACAAATTCAATAGTTTTTCATCATCGGGCTTGCATCTTAGGGCCCAAAATTCAATGCTCACAATGAGATAAAAGAACCAAACCACAAGTTTTAGGTATGCAATAAGTACATTCTCATGTAAAAATAATAATAAATCTTATATATTTTTATGTGCAGGTGTACCAAAAATGTGAAGAACCAAAAGACAGAGCAAAAATCTTCAAATAATAGCAATAACAAGTGCTCATAGAATGGTTACAAATTTATATGTGAACATAGTGAGAAGCAGTTCATGAAATTTTGCATAAAATTATGAAAATTAATTTGTTCTGCCAAATTTCACGAGATTTCAAAATTTGATTCAACTATTATATACACAAAATTAGCCTAATTCAAGCAAAATTCTAGCATAAAATTTGAAAATAATAGCAAAACAAATTTTCAAGCTCCACAAGTACGCATTTTGATTTTCTGTAGTTATGTCATTAACTAATTTAGTCAATTTCTTGTACACATGAATCCAAACAATGAACCAACTGATGAAGGATAAACAAATAAATCTAAGAATTTGAAAGGAGAGTACTTACTGTCCAATTAAATTTTCTAAAATAAACTTAACATTCGCATGCAGAATATGATTATAAGGCATGCCTAAAAATTAAAAAGTGATGAAAGTGGAAAAAAGGATAAAGAATAATAAAAATTAATATAAGAAGATGAGAAAGCGTGGCCTACCACACCCGAAGCTATGCCAACTACATGAAACTATAAGCCATAAACGACTAGCATGTCTCTTCTTACCTCTTGACCCTTTAACACAATATTGGACAAGGTGCATTCAAGGTGGCAAATTGGTCCAAAACACCCCCAAGTAGCCTTCAGCTACCCCAAATCGTCATCGACATCATCTTCCCCTCTGGGGAATCGGCAAGGGCATCAAACATGGTGTCGTCAAATTCAACCATCAGGACATTAGAGCAAAGGAAACCAAGAAACTAAGTTTAAAAAGTTGTTGATAGAGAGAAACTAGGTAGAAGAGGAAAAGTGTTACAAATGAGCTAGTTGTTGGCCCTTATATAAAAGAGGTTGTCTATATAGACAACTTTTAACTGTACAGATAACTAATCTCATTTGTATCTCAAAATTATAATTTCACACTACACTATTATTTAAGTTGGTTGTGTAAACAAGCCCCTTTATCTATACACACCATTAGAGCCATGCAAAAGGGGAAAAAAAAAAAAGGGAAAGAAAGAAAGAAAAGAATGAGAAAGGGCCCATGGTGAAATGACCAATTGTCCTTAGACCCTTAAAGCTAAGAAAACGTTGTTTAAGCATTAGAATCTCTATTGAAATTATAAAATTACCCTTGAAACATTAGAGCTTCATCCCTAGTGATTGTAAGAAAGTCATTAAAATTATTTTCGCTTCGAAATGACTATCCAAATACAAATTCATCTTATAAACACTAAAAAGGCTGCTATGATATGAAATCTTCCTTAAGGAATGTTAAAAAGGTTATTGAACTAGTTTTCTTATCGAGATAGCCAGAAGACTGCAAAAGATTTGAGAACATTAGTAGCTATAAAAAGTTGCTAAGACACCTAATACCTACTAGAAAGCTATTAGAGATGTGTGATAAATAGTGGTTCTTATTATATTATTGTAGAATAAGCGTAGTACTGCTAGAAGGCTACTAAGACATTCAATACTTGCTTGAGAGCTACTGAAAATATGCAATTAATATTAGTACCTGCTAGAAAATTACCAAAATAAGCTTAGTACCTGCTAAAAAGTTGCTAAGTCACCCAGTACCTGCTAGAGAGCTATTAGAGACTTCTGATGAATATTGGTGCCTACTAGAAAGCTATCAAAACAAGGTTAGTACCTACAAAAAAGCTACTAAGACACCTAATAACTAATAGAGAGCTGCTAAAGGCATACAATCAACATAAGTACATACTAGAAAGCTACTAGGATGTTCTTATTACCTGCTAGAAAAGCTGCTAAGACATTCAAAGAACTTTAATACTTACTTAAGAGGTAATTAAAGAGTTGTATCCTTTGATATCCTTTTTGATGTTTACACTTCAATAATGTTTTGTTGTCTCTTATTTAAATGACTATTTCTTAAATATCATTTTCCCAAGCACTACAAAGCATGAGCCAAACTGTGAGTATTAGATTATAGGCCTTAAGATGTAAACCTGATGGTGAGAACGTTTGAAATGGATCCCCTAAATGCAAAGGGGAAGAATGCAAAAGGAAGAAACAAGACTTAGGGGAATCTTAGATCAAGTGTAAAATAAACACATAAACCCAAACAAGTCTAACCTAAAAACCCACCAAATAGCCTTGAATACAACTAACTCTCATGGTTGTACAACCATACTCCTAACCCTAATAAAGAAAAGATTCTAAAACCTAAACACTTGGTATTTACTTGGTTGTACAACCATTTATGTAGTCTATATAGCCAACTACTTAGCTATGCAAATAACTCTAAAATCCTAATTTCATAATATTATTTGCTTTTGTATATTAAGGGATGTGGATTGGATTCAACTAAAGCCATCTTGGCTCAGGTGCACCCATCCCTTTTCTATATACATCCTCATTTGAAAAGGAAGGATAGGCTCTTAAACCCTAAGGTTACTCTACTAAAATTATTCCATAAAACCACTTAAACACAAAAATCCTAAATCTAAAATCTTTCACTCAAAGTTCTAAGGTATAACCATAACATTTGTGACTTATTTATGCATTTCCTTAGCATTTTAGAGGATTGAACAAAATTATGGTGCCTCTGAGGGCAAGACGAGTAGAAAAGAAGCATCCTAGACCCTGCCTCCCTCCCATAATCCCTTCTACTTTTTCTCCTTTCATCTTTTTTTTGAACCATAAAACCCAATTCCAATAGGTTGTACATACCACCAGTTAGTCTGTACGATACTTTGACTAAGGTCAATAAGTTTTTATAATTTCTTTTTCTACTCATTTTCTTTTAATCTTCATGGATTCCATGAGTTTATTTATGAGCTTCAGCCATTGAATGGTGCTAGGATTATACCTTTGATCTCTATTCATCCATTTGATGGACCACGGATTAAAGAAAATAGATTTTACACTTATGTATTAATCCACATTTTATGGTTTCCTTCTTTCCCATTCATGTTCTTTGTAATGTGTGTTTATATTATGAGAGGTATGAATGGGATAGGAAACTTGCATTTCCAAAGAACCCATAATTCCATTGTCTATGCATACATGGTTAGTTTTATATGTGTCTATTTTTTTTTTCTATAATGGATAAGGTGACTAGCTCACTAGCTAGATCACATTTTTCATTTTCCTTCATATGGCAATTATAACCATAACAAAAGGGTGAGTGCATGGATTCATGATCCTTTATTTTACTTTGATTATGTGTTCATATATTATAGATGTTCTTTGGCCTTATGAATCTTTATCACTTTCCTCATCATTTTGGTATCCTAAACTTTCAAATTAGCTATTTTGAGCAACGTTAGGTAAGGGTGCAATCATTCAAGGACCACCATTTGATGATTTAAAGACTTGTCCAAGGTCCTTACCATCCTTCAAATGCATTTACATATCACATTTACTTTATGTCTTACTATTTGTGTCCATGTGCTATGTTTCATTATTAGTAATTATTATGATTTTATGTTCATGTGATGTTGGGACTGTGAATAATATGATTTTGGACTTAGAAACATAAACAGGTGCCCTTGACTTGGAGAATATAAGGTAAGACCGATATTAGGGTGTATTTGATATTCTTTTCTTATTTTGTTCTTTTCTTATGTATAAGTATGCTAACTTGTTTGTTCTTTATATGTAGGTGGATATGCATATGTATTGTGATCATGATTATACATGTTTATATTTGCCAAATATGCATGACTTTCCCTATTTTGATATATTGCTTGTAACCCCCCTCCTTTTGGTGAATGTATGGAATGTTTTTATGATGATATGCTTGAAGTGATATGCTAGGAGTATGTTTAAGGTTGATAATTGAATTAACTAGTAATAAGGCTAAAATGGTAAAAGTAAATCAAAGATGCTTAAAGGATGGATAGCTAAATTTGGGCAATGTGGGGTGCCAAACCTCTTCTCCATGTCGTGCCTAATTTTCAAACTCAATCTCTGATGGATTAAAGATAGATTAGGCCTTCTAAATGACTTAAGTAGGCTTAAATTTATCCTTGCCTAGATTCTTGTCCTGACCAAAGATAGATGACAACTCCACATTTTAATTAAAGATGACACCAATGTATCATCCTGTCTTGGTCTCTTATTGACCATAACTTTAGATAAAAGGCTTCTATCTTGCAAGAGGCCTTGGGGATCCTCCGATTATCCAACATGCATACCATTCTTAGGAGTTAATTACCAATGTATGACCTTTATTCTCTGGATCTCTATTGGTTAATTAAAGGTAGGAGTAGCAAGCAAAGTTCTACTAGTTTGAATGCGACCCCAAAAATCAATAGTGCTCATAGAGCCATATGTATTTATGTGCTTTAAGATGATGAGTTACATTTATCTTATGATGTATGGATAGCTTAGAGGATGATGTAAAAATTCTCATTGTATATCATGATCAATCATATTAAAGATTATGATGATGTATGTTATATGAGTATATATATACACATGGTTGGATAGGAGAAAAATCTGTTGAACATAGTTATGTCATGAGTAAATGTGAGAGAAATCTCTAACATAATTATAGATGATGAGTATGCACATAAGAGAAATCTGTCGTAAGTGTTAAATAAGGCTTAAGGAGGAAATGATCACTCAAAGCCTTAATGGGATTTCCATTAAAGTAAATAACCATTATTTAAATTTTATGAATTCTATTAACATGGAATACTTGGGAATGATATAATGAAAGCATAAGACCAATATGTATTTAGATGTTCCTATATCATACTGATATTTATTTATTCATTGAGTTAAGATATTCATTCCTTATCTTACCATCATCTATAAGTTAAGAAGAGTAAAATCATAAAGAATATAAGATGCATAATATGTTTTCTAATGATGAGGGCTTGTTATTCATGTATCCTTTAAGGATGTATTTGTAAGTGACGTAATCTTGTGTACTTATAGTTTTAACTATACTTATCTAATAAGACTATTATATGTACATGTATGTGAATAAGCTCTTTAATTAAGTTAGATTATATTTAGGCATCTGATGATTAGCCTATTATGAATATGTACCAGTCTGTTACTTTGGATTGTAGATCAAAGGTTGTGATTTTTAGGAAGTCAAGAAATTTTTTTTTTTTTAAGCTTATAGGAATTTAGCACCATATAACTTTATATATGCTATTAGTGCTTACAAGATGCTAAGATATAGATGTTATAGTCATTTGGTTATGGTTATGAATGTTAGGGTGAAGAGGGGGTAGACCGAAGATAGTACTAGTGATGCATGAGTTTTTAAAGGCATTTCTAAAAGAGATTCTTGGATTACCTTTTAAAAGGGAGATTGAGTTTTACATTGATATTGTACTAGGTGTAAAACCTGTGCCTAAGCCATTTTATAAGATGACACTTATAAAACTTAAGGAATTGAAAGAGCAGTTGCAAGATTTAATTGACAAAGATTCCACTCGCTCGAGTGTGTTACCATGAGGTGTTCTAGTCTTATTTGTTAAGAAGAAATATGGTTTTTTGAGGTTATGTGTTCATTATAAATAGGTAAATAAGTTCATTATTTGTAATAAATACCTTTTACCTTATATTGATGATTTGTTCAATCAATTGCAAAGTGCTAGATGATTTTGATTTTCCAAGATTAGTTTAAGATTCGAGTATCATTAAGGATTCAAAAAGAGGATATACTTAATATAGCTTTCAAGACATTCTACAAGAATTATAAGTTCATTAAAACAATTTTTAGACTTCTTAAAATGCATGTATGTTTTATGGATCTGATGAATAGCATGTCCAAATTGGTTTTAGATCATTTTGTGATTGTCTTCATTAATGGCATAGTGCATTCCAAAGTTCTAAAGAGCATGCTCACTATCTAAGGATGGTGTTGCAAACCATAAGGTAACACATACTATATTTAAAGTTCTCCAAATGTGATATTTGCTTAGATAGTTTGAATTCCTTAGGCATATGCTTTTAGAAAATGGGATTGAGCTTGATTTAAGGTTGAAGTTATGATTTATTTGTCTAAGATTTCTCAAGTTAGCAATCCCTATAAACAAGTTAACTAAAAAGAATAAGAAATTTGTATGGATGCTAAGTCTGAGGCAAGCTTTCAATAGCTTAAGGACAATTTTGACTTCACCTTTTAGTGAGTCATTTTATATTATGTATTATAATTCTTATATAGTTGATTTAAAATGTCTTGATGCAACATGGCAAGATATTTACTTATACTCCATGCCTATTGAAGAGATGAACAAAGTTACTGTACCATCGCCCTATAATGGCAATGTAATGTTTACCTTTGTTGGCATTATTTATATAATGAGACTTGTGAGATTTGCACAAATTATAAAAGCTTGAAAAATATCTTCAACTAAAGAGAGTTAAACTTGAGATAAAGGAGGTGGATGGAATTCCAATTATGGTTACATAATGCAATATCATTTAAGTAAAACTAATGTTGTATCAGACACATTATGTCTAAATCTTTTAGTAATTTGGCCTTATTAGTTTGGAAAAGAGGCAAATTATGAGGGATGTGCATAAAATATTTATTAAAAAGGTTTTGCTAGAGCTTGCAACCATTAGTTCTTTATTAGCTTAATTTTGGAGGCGACTAGTGTAGATCGATACGATTGAGAAACTACAATGTCATGATCCCTTATTGGTGAGATTAGTTAAAGTTGTGTAGCATGGTTACACTTCAAGCTTTAAGTTTGATGATAGCAAGATTATTCATTGTGGTATGTGAGTGTATGTTTTAAATGTGGACAACATTAAGGAATATATCATGAATAAGGCATATAGTGTAGACTATCATGTACATCCAAAAGCCTTTAAGATGTATCATGACTTAAAGAATGTGTACTAGTGAAAGAAATGAATAAGGAGATAAATCAATTTATAATATCATATATGACTTATCCCTTATCAAAAGGTGAAGATTTTAACATAAAAAACTAACAAGGTTAAATTCTCTTACCATTCTAGAATGGAAAGAGGAAAAGGCTATTATGGATTTTATAATAGGCTTGTTTGTTACTTCCAATAGGCATGACTCCATTTAGGTTATTTTAGATAGAATGACTAAATTAACCTACTTCATTCTAGTGAGAACATCTTACTTAGATAACAAGTTGGCATAGTTATATATGGATAAGATCATATATTTGTATGATGTGTAAGTTTAAATGCTTTTAGTAGAGGACCACAATTTACACTGGAATTTTGGTGAAGTCATTAAAAGGCAGTTAGTATAAGGTTAGATTTTGACACAAATTTCTATCCTTGAATAGATAAACAATTAGAAAGAACTATTAAGACATTAAAAGATATGCTTTGCATGTATCTACTCAATTGATTTTGAAGGGTCCTAGAAATTACTACCCTTGGTAGAGTTTTCATACAATAATACTTATTGCTTTAGTATCAAGATAGCACCACATGAAGCTTTGTATAAGAAGAAGTATATATTGCCTATTTTTTTTTATAAAGAAGTTGGAAAAAAAGGTTTTAGTGGGACTAAAGTTGGTAAGAGGAAGTACATAAGCAATGTTTGTGATCAAAGACCAACTTAGGATTTTATCAAGTAAATATAAAAGTTATGCTAATCCTAAGTACCATGATATGGAGTTTCAGATAAGTGATATGTGTTTCTCATGGTGTCCCCATAAAAAGAGTTATGAGATTTGGTCAGAAAGGTAACATAGCCCCCAAAAACATGAGTCAAATTAGAGCCAAATGTATCATATGAAAAGCAACTAGTTGTGTTCTTAGATACTTAGATTAGAAAGCTTTGAGATAAAAAGATACTTATGGTCATGGTTCTTTATAGCAACCATATTATAAAGGAGTGCACATAAGAAACGAGAGACATAATAATTTGAGATTACTCCCTCACCTTTTTTAACAAGGTATGAGTTAAACATTTGGGAATGAATGTTATTAAAGTGTGGGATATTGTATACCTAGTTTTATTTTGGTGTTTTTTAATTTAATGTTGGAAGGCATGGGAAAAAATCCATTGATCATAGACTAAATAAATATTTGTTTACTCTATTCATTTATCACTATAATTAAATGTGTAATTGTATAAACAAAATTCATAAATGGAAGAGACCTTTTGCTTATTGCTTTGAAATACATTGTACATTACATGATTCAATTGAGGAACATATTTGAGTTTGAAGCATAATTAGCAACCAATCGTGATAAAGATACTAATAGGTCAACTTATAAAGTTTCTCAAATTGTATTTGGTTTGACTAATAAAGTGGGTAATGATTTGAGGGTAAAATAGATCAAATTATAGAAGTCTAAAAATGTCACGATCCATATTTTTGAGTCATATCGATGCGAGGGAATGAGAAGGCATAAGGCCACCAGAATTAATAACAAGCCTAATTTAACTTATGGAAAGATCCATTATGCTTTTCACTACATTATTTTGATATTAAAAAAATCTTAAACTGACATTAACACCATTTTGAATTTTAAGAAATAAAATAATATGAGTTCTAGTTAAACATTTCTTAAAACATGATATTTCTTTTCTTTTATTTACTTTCATGACATAAATCATGTATAAAATAAACTCCCATTAAACTATCCTTAGAATTAAGGTGTTCATTCTTAACTTACATCATTCTAGTTTTATTACATATCATAATTATTAACATATAATTCTTTCATGTATAGTCTCATTAGATTATAATATTTAACTCTAACATATATATAGACATTTCATAATATACTTAAAGAGATTACGAAAATAGCTAAGAACATAAAATATATAATAATCTTATTTCTTAATTATGTACATAATCTTTAATGATGTTTATATATGAATAACTTAGGCATCCATGAGAATAACTACATTGTCTTAGCATATATACGTAATGCTTAAATTAAATCTTCTAGCTTTTATCCTTATTGAGATCTTCATTATGTCTAACCTACAAAATAACCTATTTGGGAGGGGTAAGTTCACCATGGAAAACTTAGTAAAAAATTTTATATATCTATCATGCATACTTACATAACTTTACATAAGTACATTTCTATTTACATAACATATCATATTCATACAATATTTATATAGCACAAGATTACATATATGGATATAGTCAAGTCCACAAGAATCCCTACTTAGACTACTTATGAGGCATAAAAGTGTATATTTAATGATGAATAATTTTTTCCTATTTTGTGCTTAATTTTCAATTTTAGTTGAATTTTATATTCAAGAAATTAAATTTGATATTTCAAGTGCATTAGGATTAAAATGAAGAGATTAGATATGAAATTGCAAGAATCTTTAATTTTGGGACAAAAAAGAGTGAAGTATATTTTCGGGTAGAAGACTTGCAGAGATAAGGCATTGATGTGGCTTGCCAATCCAAACCTAATGAATTTAAAAGAACATTGAGCTAATTTTCAATCTTATTTTCACAGAAGATCGTCTCTTATTTTGGTAAATTGATTGGTGTATTTACCTTGGATTTAGATCTTTTTTTGGTATTCTAAGAAGATAATATTTCTAAAATTTAGGAGAGATTTTTGGGATATTTGAGTAAGATCTTTTCTTATACAAAGAGGATTTTCTCTTGTATAAAAGATGAAGAGGAGAAAAAACATGAAGAGAAGGGAGAAAGAATACAACCAACCTCAATTGAAGACATTCTTTTCTTCCATTGTGAAAATATGACTTCATTTTGTATTTTTTTTCTAGTTTGCTTTCTTTTTTACATGAGCTAATTTTCTTATAGCTAAAACTATGAAACACCTTATCAAAATAATGGATTGATTTTATTTTATTTAATCAAGATATTTTTATTTTCATATTGTCCATGGATTATTGTGTTTAATGCTATTAAAATTTGGCCACCACTTAGTTGATTTGGGTTATGAATGAATTGAGAAAGGATTTTGCATAATTTACTAAATGATTCATGGTGTGAATTAAAAAATATATAGAAATATATATAAATGATTCAATGAATTTACAAGTTTTTTTTTATGAAGTTTAATGCATTTTCTATCTCAAAAACTCTATAAAGCAAGTTTTTTTTTATGAAGTTTAATGCACTTTCTATCTCAAAAACTCTATAAAGCAATATAAGAGTTATATGATAGAACAAGGATCAATATATCTTGGAAGAGCATATTAATTAATTTTAGGAAAAATATTCCCTTATGAAAATAATAAATTATCTTGATCAAATCTAATGAATTAATTTTCATTAGAGTGGTTACATGGACTAATAATCTTAACACTTTTAACTTGATTATTGCAAATTTAATTGTATATTGATTTTCTTTTATTTACTTTAACCTTTGAATTTTTGTAGTTTATTTATTTTCAATTTTTATGGTTTAATTTTTTGCTCCTTTAATTCGATTATCCAAATAATCAAAGATTAATTACAGTTTTAGTACTCATTTTGTTAAATCCTCATGAGAACGATATCTTTTCTTACTTCATAACTAGTGCACTTACTAAGATTATTCAAATTTCAGTTATCAGCTACTTTATCTTTCTTGCATAAAGAAATTACCTCATCAATCGTATCATTTATTTATCTTTTACACAAAAGAGTTTCCTCACCGACTGTGTCATGCGCACATTCACATAGGTGATAATTCTTGCATAACTAGTTATAACTCTTTGGATTTTCAATTCATTCAAAAACTATCCTTACCTCATATAACATTTATACATATATTTATATTGTGTCGTTTTATTGCATCCATAGTTGTCAAAATCGCGAGTTAACTCGTACAATTTTACGAGTCAAAATCACGTGAACGATTTTAATCGTATATAAAATCGGATTTGTGGTAAAATTGGGTGAAATCGAGTTTTGACTCGTTAAAATCGGTAAAATCGGGTGTTGACTCATTATTATTTTTTTTAATTTTTCTATCTAATTTTCTCCCTATGTTTTTATATTATTTCTCCTATATTTTTCTCTAATTTTTCTTCCTTTTTTGTTGTTGAAATGCTTTATTTTCTCTCTTTTTTCTATTTTTTGTTGCTCAATTTTAT
>CATIWR010236269.1:0-25115 GCA_949677035.1 Omphalea diandra | reverse complement strand
TTATAAAAATATATATATATATATATATATATATATATATATATATATATATATATATATATATATATATATATATATATATATATATATATATATACTTTTTTTGATACGAAAATCAATTTAAAATATTTAAAAGAAAAGCTCATAATTTCCTTTTTTTCAATTTTTTCACAATCTTCACCACCACTATGAACCACCACCACCTCTACCATTTACTATATTTCCTCTCTTCCTTACCCATCTCTTTTCCATCCTATCTTTTGTTGTAAGTTTTCAAAAGATGTATTTCAAAAAGACACTATCCCATATTGTTTGATTTAAAAGACTTTATATGCCATTACACCTTATTAGGCTTGTAAAGGGTTAGTAAGCTGGTGGGCTATCACGCTTAAACAGCGGGTTGAGATTTAACCTAAACAGGCTAAACCAAGACAAAACTATGGATTTGCCACTCTCTCGTGCATGATATGGGCTTAAGCCTAGTTATAACCTACTTTTTACTTCTTGATCATTTATTTATATTTCTTTATCTTAAAACACATGTTTTTGAGCAAGTAAAACTTCATAAACTATAAATTATTTTGATGCAATATTAACTTCGTAATTTTCTTCTACACTTATTAGACATGGTTTATCCTTTGTTAGCATTACAAAAATATCAAAATTTCATATTATAAATTCTTTAACATTTTGATTTTTTGCTATAAATACAAATTGCTTTGCTAAGTTTCAACATAGATAACACATACTCTCTCTTCCTTCTCTCTATTTTTTCTGGCTTACTAGGCCTTTTATTTTCTTACTATTTTTATTAACTAGATTCATCTGAGCTAAAAGGCTAATTAAATCCTAATGAATTACTTTGTAAGTCTTTAATGATAGTGCCACCTTACACACCTCAGGCTTTCATTGTTTTCCTTCATTTGAATTATTTTGCTAACAATATTAAGGATTTATGGATCCTAATGCTTATGCTATTATTGATGCTACTATTGGCACCTATCCTCATGCTAGTGCTCTTTTTGTTTCTATAGGTGTTAATAGTGCTACCCCAAGTGCTACATTTAATTTTACCTCAACCTTAAAGCTTATTATAGTGCTATTTTCCAAGCCTTTTCCCAAAAACTTATTGTGTATGTAACTCTTAAAAGTGCACGAATCGCTAAGTAATCTAACGATAAGTAAAGATCATTCCCACAAGGATTGTTTCATATAAGTACAAATAAAGTCTTAATTTTAATATTATCTAGTAACTAAAATAATAAGAGAACAATAAATAAAAACTAAAATTGCAAAAATAATAAAACAAAAAGTGAAATTAAATTAAAAGAAACTCTTATGATAATGATTTATGGGAAATTTAGGTACACCACAATACTCTCCCACAATTATACGAAGGCTTTGTTCCAATTATGAATGGGTTGTGCTTAAAGATGGATTTTCCTAAATTACCCAATAATCTATCTCAAGCAAAATTTAGCCTATTATTTTTGAAATTATGTCTACTCTCGTGGTTACAAAATTCAATAACAATGCATTAAGTTTCATGAATAATCTTTAAATATCTTTAGAAATCGAGCCTACTATCGTAGTCTCAATCTTTTAGTCTAATATGTTAGGACTAACCCTAGACTTTCACCCTCGCTTCATCATCTAGAATCTCAAACATTGCACGTATGCGGTCATTCTTATATACAAGATTAATTAAGCTCAAACATATTATATCAAGACACCTAACACAATTTAACCAAAAATGACTATATAGATTCATGAAATAAATATTGGGTTTTCACTTTAATCCCTAGAATTGAACACTTAGTTCATCTTATAAGAAGAAAAAAAAAATAAAGAAGAAGAAATTCATTGAATTGAGTAGAAGAATTTCTAAAGAAAATAGTCTTCCTAAACAAAATAATGAAAACCCTAAGAGAATATTTTTCTTATCTTCACAAAATCTTCTTTTTATTTGTTGTAGATGTAGATCCACTTTCTCTTCTAAAATTTTGCTCTTTTTTTGCCTAGGAATCTCTATCTAAATAAGTCAAATCTCCTTAAAAAGAAGTATACAATCTGCATTTTTAAAATTGGATTTGATGCCTTGCATGGCTTGATTCATGGGCTATGCAACTACCCATGCATTTAGATTCTTACACGATTCTGGTATGCTAAATGGTCAACTCTGTATCCTTGCATGGTCCAACGCATGGGCCATGCAATAGCCCATGCAACACTATTAAAACTATAATTTAACTCTTTTTTAAGAAATTCCTGTGCAAATGTAAACGAGACATAAATTAACTTATTTTAGAATAAAAACACATAAAAACTAGAAAAATTCCTAATTCTTAATCTAAAAATATATACTAAAAGAATTTCTATCAAACACTCCTAAACTTAGAGTTTTGCTTGTCCTCAAGCAAAGAAAATAAATAATAAGAGAGCTTATCAAATCACAATTGCAAACCCTTGAATTTAGAAAACTCTATAATAAACTAACACAATCAAACTCATAAGAAAATTTACGACATTGAAGTTCACTCTCAAAATTCTTACAATAAATTCAAAGCATAAATTAATCAAGAAATATGCAAAAACCATAATACACATGTTTCGCTACTAATACAATTTAAAATCAAACATCATACAAGCTATTATTATCAAACCTCTTCCTAAACAATGTTATGCAAAATTCATAGGCAAATACACGCAATCAATCTCCACTAATGTAATTGCACAAATTAACCATGGATCAAAAGGTTTAATGGCTTGTAACGTGGCAAAAAGAAATTGGCTTGCCAAGAAAAAAGGTAAAAGGCTCGAGCAAAAGAATTTCAAAAATTAAAATTAATCAAGTTACATTGAAAAATTTCCATATGTTCTCTAATTTTCACCACTCATCAAACCTTTCCTTCCTATTTTCTAAAGCAATAATTACTCAAATTATCCAAATTCATCACAAAACTCAAGGGTAAATTGTATCCATAATGAATCTGACATAAGAATTATGAGCTCTAAATAATTTAAACTTAAATGACTTCATAGTTCTCAACTTTTTCCTTATTTTTTTCCTTTTTTATTTTTCAACTTTTTTTTCTTTTTTTTTTTTTTCACTAACCCAAATAACCAACAAATTGTAAATATGCATTCATTACATCCCAACTTTTTTTTTCTTTCAAATATCAAAAACTTGCACATATACACAAATATAAAAGTAAGAAGGAAATTCAATTTTGTCAATAACATAATGGAAATTATAGTGCCACTTAAAATTTTCAATTTTAAAATTCTTTTAGTGGTTAGACCATAATATGGGCTATATGGTAATGAGGTTAAGGGTACCAAGGAAAAGGCTTATGTACACTTTTAAAGTGTATTTAAAGGCTAAAAAAGGGTGCAAATGATAAAAAATTATAAGGTATGGAGGGCACTAAATGTGTTAATACAAAGAATGTCTAAATTATTTCCATGATCAATGTGAATTAATATTTCACATCAAAATATTGTATGCCTTGTTCTAGAATTAGTGGAAAAGTTTTTAACAAACTAGCATGTATATGCTTTGAAATTAAACAAACTATCATTATGAGATGTAATGGTTCAAGAAAATTTATTAATCAACCTAAACAAGAAATTACTTGCATCTTTTATCAAGCTTATTCAAATGTCCAAAATTTCTAATAAAATTGATCATGCATAGTTCCATTACAAGCATTCCAAAATCCAAAAATACACAAATCATGAAGTGATCTCAAGTTAAGTCATCTTAACTCTTAGATAAAACATCCTACTCAAAAAGGAAATAAATCATTGAAATTCTCAAATCAATAAGTCTAAATTTCCTTTTCACAATTTAAATAAATGCCAAAAAAATTTGAAAGAATAAATCCAATTCCAATATTCACAAAAAGAATAAAAGATTGAAAAAATTAACTAAAGCCTCTCCTTAAACTTAAATAAACATTGTCCTCAATGTTTGAAAGGAAAATAAAATTGCAAAGACAAAAAGAAAGAAAATTACTCCCCTTTCATATGAGACTTTAGACCCGTTTGATGTGATATTTTCATAAATGAGTGAATCCATAACCATTAACTGTTGCACATTAGTCTTTCCTAGAATTAATCTAGCAACATTTCTCATATACACAAATAGTCACAAAATTTCTAAACACCTGCATAACAATCTCAGTCCACATATTTCTTAACAAACCTAACAAAATTTTCCAAATTCACCAAAATCAAATTTTATTTCTACAATTCTCAAATTCACACAAAATTTCAATTAAGCACACATATTTCTAATCACCAATTTTTGTTTTCTTTCAATTACTAAATAACAACATCAAAAAGACAATTAAAACTTGTCAATAAATTGGTGTCATCCACTCAACACAAAATTCAAAACAATTTTACACAATTAAGAGGAATCATAACTTAGCAATCACAATTGCTAAGTTTTTGCAATTTTCTTGCATATTTTGAACACATAATATTTGCAAAAATCACCTACCCAAAACACAAGCCTACCTACAACAAAAATTATCCACCATATCCACATAAATTCCAATAGTTTAAAATTAAATCCAATAAAACAATTTGAGAAAGAAATTGCAATTGCTAGAATTAAAAGTTCTCTATTTTGATATGGGTTTTGTTACTGGTATCCCATGTGTTGGCTTGTTAACCTCCCTTTTCAAATTGAAAATTTGAAATGGAATGAGATAGTGTTAGCGGTGATGGAGATGGCAGGTCAACATTCAAGGATGATGATGCATTATGCTTTCAGGGTTAGGTGTTTCGCTTTAAGGAAGGAAAGCCGACTGTGATGGAAGATGCAGATCTATGTCTAAAGATGATGAGCTTGGGCCTCGAGTTTGTGAGACTCAATTGAAGATCTAGTTGGCTTCTTCTTGGTTCTAGCTCATAGAGGCTTTAGTGGTGAGTTCGAAAGAAAATCAATCTATATGGAATAGGTTCAGTGAAAGAAGGATTCAGGGAAGAAAGAAAAGAGTCATGATGCAGTGAAAGGAGAAAAGAGATATTTCGAAGAGAATAGGAGAAAAGATGATATAGGGGGAAGGAGGAACGTGACGACCTGAATAAAGGGGGAGAAGTTCGGTTAGCAATAAGGAAGAGTAGGGCTATCAATTAAAGTTAAAGGAAGAAGATGGGTGTTTAAAATTTTTATTATTCTAACTTTAGACAAATTTGTATTATTCTAACTTCAGATCCATGAACAAAAGCCCAATTCTCATCTTCTATTAAAAAGAACTAATAACCCAACTTCCATTAAAATAGACCTTGTCTAGAATAATTAGGATGTCATTCCACCAATTTAAGATCATTTCTTTAACTTAAAACCCAATTCCTCTCTGTTGGGTCTTCATCTCGTCTACCCAACTTCACCTCTGTGTGTTTTACGTGGGCCATCGCATGGCCCATGTAAATCTGCTGCAACTATTTTAATTATTTCCCTCCATTATCATTCATCAATCATGCTTTCCCTCTTCATAGTTGCATCAAATTAACTTTCTCATGATTACTTTTCCATAATTAACCTGCAATTAGTATAATTAAACCAATATTAACTCTAATTAACATGAATTGAACCTAAACACTGCATTTTAACTATGAATTAAACTATCAAAGATTTTTGAAATTCTAAAAATCTAACACTAATCAATTAAAATCTGGAAATAAACATGCATAATTTTAAAATAAATAAATTAAAAATGAATGAAATCATTGGGTTGCCTTCTAACAAGTGTTTGTTTATAATCATTAACATTAATTAACATGAATTGAACCTAACCACTGCATTCTAACTATGAATTAAACTAGCAAAGATTTTTGAAATTCTAAAAATCTAACACTGATCGACTAAAATCTGGAAATAAACATGCATAATTTTAAAATAAATAAATTAAAAATGAATGAAATCATTGGGTTGCCTCCCAACAAGCGCTTGTTTATAATCATTAGCTTAACTCTTCCATAATTCTCAGCTTAAAGGAAAATTTAGGAGAAAAATTTCTCCATTTTGAAATGTATCATCATAGAAAGAAGACTTCAAATGATGGTCATTCACTTTGATCATTTTAGCACCATCTCCTTGTAACTTTATAGCTCTACATGGTAAAACTTGCACCATCTGCTCTCAAGTGAGGGCTTGTGAATATGCTTAGTATGTCATAGCTTAAATTTTTTTTTTATATAATCATGCATTTTCATAAGCATCACTTTGGAATGCATATCTCAACTGAAGAGGAAGAAGTTTTGGCTATAGAATTAGAGCCTTTTCAATTGATAGGAAAGTCTTACTTTGTCCGAAATTCTCAAACCTGTAATTTTTAAATGACAAAGTTGCTTATAAAAATTGGGTTGCATTTTCGTGGTCTTTATGTAATGGTGACGCCCCTTGAATCAAGTAAGCTTCAAATGGAGGATGCTCCTATTGAGAAACCTCTTAAATTGGATCATGAACTACATCCACCCTATTGCAATCTTCAATGAAAGCAGGTTGTTTTATAAGTTTTAAAACTTTGAATTCCATTGATTCTCTCATCACATTCAAAGTTAGCTTGTCATTCTTCCCATCAATTATGGTTCTTGTAATTACCAAAAATGATCTTTTAAAGATTAATGGCATGTCCACATCCGCATCCATATTGAGCATAATGAAATCCACTGGTATAATGAACTTCCCTACTTGCATGGGAACATTCTCCATCACTCCAATTGGGTGTTTAATAGAGCGATCCACTAATTACAAAATCACTATAGTTGGTTGAATTTCACCAAGCTTCAATTTCCTACAAACAGAAAAAGGCATTAAACTAATACTTGTACCTAAATCACATAATGTTTTATCAAATTTCCAATCAAAAATTTGAAAAGAAATGGAAAAACTCCCTAAATCCTTAAGCTTCAGTGGAAGCTTATTTTGAATTATGGCATTACACTCCTCCGAAAAGGGGTGATTGTCTCAAATTGCTCTAACTTTCTTTTGTTAGCCAAAAGATCATTAAGGAATTAATCATATGTGGGCATTTATGCCAAAACTTCAGCAAATGGAATATTGATGTGAAGTTCTTTAAACATCTTTAAAAACTTAGCATAATTCTTGTCTAACTTATGTTTTTACAACCTTTAGGGAAAAGGAATAGGTGGAACATGTGGTTCCACCGATGTAGGCTTGCTTCCTTCATCCTTCTTAGCTTCTTCCACCTTATAATCACTATCCAAACTGAAATTTGCTACTGACCACTCATTTTTTGGTTCTAAAATCTTAAGATTTTTAGGAATTTCGGGAATTTTTAAAGCTATCATCTCAGTATTAGACTTGTCCTTACCTGGGGGGTAAGGTATCTCCACGCCACTTCGTAAAGTAATCACATTACATTATTCTCTTAGATTTATTTCAGTCTTACTAGGTAATGTACCTTTCATTCTTTCATTGATAGTGTTAGCCAATTACCTAATTTACATCTCCAAGTGTTTTTTATGTTGCTCTACTTGGGTCACCCTCACTTTAAGCTTTTTAATATTGTCTAGCTTGGTCTTCACCTTCTCAAAATTCTTAATTAAGAACTTTTGCATGTCCCGTGTTTGCTTCTCTTCTTGTTGGATTGGTTGAGTAATAGAAACTCCACCGTGTTGCCTTTGAGAAAAATCAAAAGGATGAAAAGGCTTAGCTTGGTTAACTTAGTTACTCTATGAGAAGCTGGGATGATTCCTCTATTTGGGATTATAGGTGTTAGAATATGGATTATTGGGCTACTTAAAACATATTGCATTTGCTCGCTTGAATTTTGAATAAAAGAACACCTTACTTAGCATTCAGCTCCCATATGTGCTCTTCCACACCATTCATAATTCAATAGTGGGGTAGTAATAACATATACACTCACACCTTTAATCTTTTTTGCAAGAGCATCCATTTTGGCATTAAGCATAGTATAAGCATCAATGTCATGAATACCCATAACTTGCTTATTGATCCCCATATCACTCACCCATTGGTAGTTGTTTGAGGCCATCTCTTTTAACAAAGCATAAGCATCATTAGTTGACTTCCCAATAAGTGTACATGTTGCTGCAACATCAATAGTAATGTGAATAGAATGATTAAACCCATTATCAAAGGTTTGGAATACCAACTAATCTGACAATCCATGATGTGGACATCTTCTTTGCAGCTCCTTAAATCTTTCTCATGCTTCATATAATGTATCACTCAGCTCCTGCTGAAAGCTTGCAATTGCTTGCCTCATATGTGTAGTCTTCCCCGATGGAAAATATTTTACTAAGAAAGCTTGAGATAGATCATTCCAAATAACAAATGATTTGGGTGCCATCAAGTTCAACCATCTTTTTGCCTTATCTCTCAAAGAAAAAAGGAACAACTATAATCTAATAACATCATTGGTCACTCTATTGATCTTAAAAGTCATATATATTTCTAGGAAATTGGAGATATGGGCATTCAGGTCTTCAATAGCTTTACCCCCAGACGTGTTTTGTCGCACCATCTAAATAATTGTTGGTTTAATTTCAAAATTGTTGGCTACAATAGAGGCTTCCATAATGCTAAATTGAGCCTCCTGGATTTGTGGCATAGCAAATTCTCGCAAGATTTTTGGTCTTTTTTCATCAACCATTGTAGCCTTAAGCAAATTCCAAGCACTTCACCTATAAAATAAGCTAAACACAATTAAATGCACAAAAATTAAAGATTCAAAATTTAAACACTAGATTAATAAAAATCTTAAGTAGAATTGATATTATGAAAAATCAATCCTCGACAATGACGCCAAAAACCTGTTGCGTATGTAACCTTTGCAATGTGCACAAATCGCTTAAGTAATAAAATGACAAGTAAAAATCGTTCCCACAAGGATTATTTCACATAAGTACCAATCAAGTCTTAATTTTCCTATTATCTAGCAATTGAAATAATAAGAGAATAATAAATAAAAATTGAAATTTCAAAAATAATTAAACAAAAACTAAAATTAAATTAAAAGAAACTCTCATGACAATGATTTCTAAGGAAATTGAGTACACCATAATACTATCCCACAATTATACCAAGGATTTGTTCCAATTATGAATGGGTTGTGCTTGAAGATGAATTTTCCTAAATTACCCAATAATCTATCTCGAGAAAAATTGAGCCTATTATTATTGAAATTATGCCAACATTCATGGTCACAAAATTCAATAACAATGCATTAATTTTCATGAATAATCCTTGAATATTTTTAGAAGTCGAGCCTACTCTTGTGGTTTCAATCTTCTAGTTTAATATGTTAGGACTAACCTTAGACTTCCACTCTCACTCCATCATCTAGAATCTCAAACATTGCATATATGTGGTCATTCATACATGCAAGATCAATTAAGCTTAAACATATTAAATCACTACAACCAACACAATTGAAGTTAAAATCACTTCATATATTTATGAAATAAATATTGGGCATTCACCCTAATCCCTAAAATTGAAGAATTAGTTCATCCAAGAAGGAAAAAAAGAAACAAAAACGGAAAAATCCATTGAATTGAGTAGAAGAATTTCCAAAGAAAAGAGTCTTCCTAAATAAAACAATGAAAACCGTAAGAGAATAGTTTTCCCATCTTCACAAAATCTTTTTTTTTTTATTTGTTGTAGATGTAGATATATTTTTCCCTTCTAAAATTCTACTCTTTTTTTCTACCCAAGAATCTCTTTCCAAATAAGTCAAATCTCCTTAAAAAATAGCCTACAATTTGTGTTTTAAAAATTGGATATGATGTCTTGCATAGCCCGATGCATGGCCATGCAACTGCCCACGCACTTAACTCTTATGTGATTCTACTCTACTGATTGATCAACTTTATATCCTTGTATGGTCTAATGCATGGGCCATGCAACATTGCTAAAAGCTACAATTTAAATCATTTTTAAAAGATTCCTTTATAAATATAAAAGAGACATAAATTAATTTATTTTAGAATAAAAACAACATAAAAACTAGAAAAATTATTAATCTAAAAACATATACTAAAAGAATCCCTATCATTTGATATCTCTAAAATCAAAGTCTTTGATGGCCAAAACTTTAAAAAAGGGTAGGAAAGAATTTTCATACTTTGGATATTCTTTTTGTTGCTTAGGCACTTTCTAGACTAAAGTTGATGACAATTCTAATGTTTAGATTCATACTAACAAGATATGCAGACATATAATCATTAACACCCTTTCTAATAAGTTATTTGATGTCTACTACTTCTATAAAGAAACCAATGAAATATAGAGCTCTATGATCATAAAATACACTAATGAAGATGTTGGAAAACAAAAGTTTCTAATTGGCAACTTTTATCGATGGGTGATGCAAACTGATAAAGACGTCAAGGTACCAATTAATGAATATCATAAACAAGTCAAGGATCTAACGGTAGAAAATATAGCTCTACAAGAAGAATTTATCACTGGATTACTAATTGAGAAGTTGTCTGACTCTTGGAAAGACTACAAAAATCAACTGAAGCACAACCATAGGTAGTTGTCACTTGCAGACTTGATCACCCACATGATCATCAAAGATACCAATCATAAAGAACTCAAACCTGCCAAAGTAAAGGAAATAGCATCAAAGGCAAATCTAGTTCAAATTCAAAACAACAAGCATGGTTACAAACCTAATCACTCTTTTTACTTTAATAGCAAACCTAAGTCACTAACTCCACCACTTTTAAGGAAAAAAATTGAATTATTTTATTCATGGAAAGACATGTCACAATACACCTTAAGGAAAAAGGTGAGAAATAAAAATCCTTTTAATCTAAAAGTAAATTGATTAGAGGAGATTATATTATAGCTGCAATCATTTCTTAGACCTATCTTATGGCTAATATGAAAGAATGGATGGTGTACTTTGATGCTACTAGGCATTTTTTTTTTTAAATAAAGATGCCTTTAGCTCTGACACTCCAGTAGGGAATGGAGAAGAACATGTGTATCTTCATGTAAGCACTAAATTTTAGGTCTTTAGGATGCAAGCTCGATGATGGGAAACTACTTGAATTTTTCCTAAAGAATAGGAGATACAATACATAAGAAATAAGCAAAAGCTTATGCAAAGCCTTTAATCAAACCCACCTTCCATTTAACCAAAGTCTTGAAAGCCAATTAGGGGAAGAAACTCTTAGTTGTACAACCAATAAAAATGGTTGTATAGCCAACTCTAAAAGTCTATATAGTTATCCACATGAATGTATAAACATCCCTTTGTAGTAAGAAGATTTTGCAACAGTCAACCATTAAGCCCTAAAAGGATGTACACCCATCTCTACTTTTGTACAACCAATTTAAAGCTATTTCTACAGATAACTTTCAAATCTTAATCTTTAGAATTTCATTGTCCTTATTTATGAGAGGTCTAGAATAGGGTGCAATTCGAGCCATTGGGCTCGTTCTACCTCTATATATACTCCTCCCATTGAGAAAGGGGTATACCTCTATATATACTCCTCTTATTATACAACTTTAAAGGGATGTATAACCATCTTTAAATCTACACAATTAACCTAAAGTTATTTGTACATATTACTTTTAAATATGAATCTATCGAATTTTCATTGTCCTTATTTATGGGAGGTCTAAAATAGGGTGCAATTCGAGCCATTGGGTTTATTCTACTTCTATATATACCCCTACCATTGAGAGAGAGAGAGAGAGAGGATTGGATAAAACAAACCTTAAACACCTTACCTTAACATAAAAAAAATAAACCCCAACACTTCTACAAAGGATTCAAAATAGAAACCAAGCTTTGTACCATACTTTTGCATCGTATCTCTTAGCATTAGGAGGACGTGTATCAAAGTGCCTCTAAGGGCAAGAGACAATATATATAAGGCATCTAGGGACTCCCCTTCCTTTCTCCTATCTTTTTCTTCCTTTTTCCTTTTATTTTCAAATTCCAATAGTCTCAAAGGATTGTATAAATAGGCATTTTATTTATAAAGACCTCTAAGAGGGCTATACAAACCACCAGTTGGTATGTACAACCCTCTTTCCCTATTATAAAATAGTTTTTATTAAGTTTATTTAGTATTGACCTCTGATATTTTTATAGTTTTTTTATGGTTTTGTAAGTCTATTACAATAAGAATAGGGTAGGTTACAATGCCTATGACCCCTAATCTTCATCTTTGGGGAATATGATCAATCTAAATATGTGTTTGATATGTCTAATTTCTCACTTTTATGATTTGCTCATCTTTTTTCTTTTGCTTTTTTAGTGTGCATCCATAGGATAATAGGAGAAGAAGAGGGCTTTCCACCCTTATAACTCTTTGATTCTCATTGTCTCACTAGCTATTTATATTCAAAATTGAAGTTTTATATTTCTAAGGTTTCCATCATTATAAAAAAAGGTAATTTAGCCTTCTTTATGACTAGCTTGCCACTCCTCTTCTTTTTCAATTTAAAGTGATAACAAACATGAATAGAAGAGGGCTTGCAACCCAAAGATCCCATTTTCTTCCTTTCTTGATATACATTGGTTGATGATTTGAGGTTTAAGCTTTATAGGCAATGAGAATGTTTTTCACCTTTCTTAGTATCCTAGCTCCATCAATGGGTAGAGGTACTCCTATTGATGTCTTTGACATGATGTGCTCTTTTTGAGCTCTTTGGAAGAGGACTCAAGAGCTTATGAACCCTATTTGCATCCCTAAAATCTTGCCTAAAGCCCTTTAGCCTCCATTGTGTACATTGTTGTTTAATGCTTCATGTATTAATGTTATTTCATGCTCTTTACTTATGTTTTATGTCTTACTTCACTTGACTAATAATAGGCATGGATAGTGATTTAGGCTCTTTAATTTATGGTTTAACATTGTGACATACATTAGACATCATGGGCAAGATTGCGCATATTCCTAAACCCCTAAGATGAGGAAGCATGCCTTTAACGTTATCTACTTAACCTTAGTAGTTTTAGTGATTATTTTGATTTCTTTTTCTAATGGTTTAAAGGCTAATGTGTGCTTTCTTTTTAGGTTAAAAAGTTCATTTAGTATATATTTTATGATCATTTGAGTTGTTACGTGGTTACCCCATTTATGCTTGTATATATGCCCGCTCCCTATAGTGAATGATTGTAATATTTGAACGATGTGAATGATTTGGAACATGTTAGATGAATGCTTTAGGGCCACCTAATATGGACTAACTAAATAAAAAGGCTAAAATTTTAATTGTGAATCAAAGATATCTAAAAGTTAGATTTTAAAGTCTAAGTGGTTTAAGGGTGTCTAACCTCTTTTCCACATCATACCTAATTCTCAAACCCGATCTCTTATGGAGTGAAGAGATATTAGGCCTTTTAGATTGACCAATTAGGCTTAGAATCCTTATTTTCCAAAATTTTATCCTCACCGAATTGAATACCAACTTCATTCAAATTTAGGGGTGGCACCATCATTTTGCTCCATCTTGGCCCAACTCTCATTATTCAATTTATTCCATATATGGTTTTTATTCATCATGAAGCCATATAAGAATCCATTAATGATCCCAACACATATTATAAAATGGGATTGCACCAATATATAGTCTTCATCCTCTTGATCCTTTAATTGTCAATAAAAGATTAAGAGTCATAAGCAAGATTCCACTCATTTAAAAGTAGCTACAAAATCGACACACTCACAGTAGCGACTCCATTTAGGACTAATAGAATTGACTTCATGCTATCATATCTGGTTCACTTTTATAATATTATCCTTATTGATTAATAGTCCATTACTTTCATATAACTTTTACACTCTACCATGTGCACTAGATCTACCTTTTAGATAATCGATAAACACTCTAAACTTGAGACTTAAGCTCCATTCAAGCTCCTAAGATGGTGTGGAGGGTTTATCACTCGCGAGCTAAGTACTTTTAAATATATCAAATAAGGAGTATACGATAAACTTCCCCTAAGCTTGAGGGAGCCATCAATTGTAACACCTTTTCTAAATCATTAGGTGTATGTAAGAGCCCTAGTACATGGAAATAACGTACCTCTCTTATTTTCATTCTTTCCAATGGAAGGTTAAAGCTCCTAAATAATATTTCTAAGTCTTTCCCCAAATAATTACATAATGTATTCCCCTTCCCTATTAATATAAATATCGATCCTTTTGTGTAAATGTTTGTGTATCCCACATGCATCACTATATAAATATCTCTCTTTATGTAAGTGCCACATTCTTTGTCATGTGAAGACTCATGTAGTTCTCCTTGTCATTATTGTAAAAGGGATTTTCTTCTATTGTACATTCCTATTATCAATGTAAAAAGATTTATATATAAATTTTATTTCCTTTTTTGTGACTTTCGAGTCTCTTTTTATAAATGTTCTTTTGGAACATTTACCTTCCTTGGTCTAAAGGACCACGCACATTCTCTATCCTATGTTGATAGATGAATAAGACCAAATCAAGGAAAGACCATTAAAACTTGCATATGGGAAAAACAAGGTCAAAAGGATCTTTTGCAAATAACTTGTGCATTTCATGCAAACATGAATCATTACTTATTCATGCATCATTTTAATAACCTCTATTTTGCAGCCATCATAGCTCCACCTAAACCCTTATGGAAGAGAAGGAAGAAGGTTAGCTAGAAAAAGTAAGACACTTAGCTTGATTCAAATCCAAAACTATTGATGGAGAAAGTAAAACCACTAGAACAAATGGAAAATATGAAAGAAAAATTTAGTTGAATGTTGGAGGTGTCAATCACTAAGGAAGCAAATAAGTGCCATAGTAAGATTCTATCAAAGAAAGGCAAAGCTTCTTCTAGTAGGCCTAATAAGGGAAATAGCTTATGGAAACCCCTTAGTAGTCATTGATGATGTTATGTTTGCCCTGGAGGATTATCATAAGAGTAAAGTTGTAAAGGAAGCAAGTGGAGGCTCAATAGTATTGTTGGATAAAGGTGTAGAAGATGAAAAAGAGAATATGAAGTTTGAAGGGTTCATTATGCAGTTATAAAAGATTAAGAAGACATTAGATGTAAGAGGAATGGAATAGTGATATCGTGACTCATAGACATATAAAGCTCCCTTCTAACTTCAAGATGCCCAAACTCCCCAAATTCATAGGAATTCAAGATGCTCATAATCATGTTCATTCATATGTGCTTACGATAAAAGTATCAGGGTCTCGATGATACCATGTTGGAGCTATTCAAATTATCATTAAAAGGGTCAGTCAAGACATGGTATTTTAACCAACCAAAGAAAGTTATGGAGGATTAGAAGAAACTAACTCAAGATTTTCAAAGTCATTACTCATGCAATTCAAATATGAAGATTACTCTTTAAGACCTATACTCACTAAAGCAAACATTGGTAAGAGATGGCAACAAACCTATAAAATGACAACAAGAAAGCATGATAAGGAACTCTAAAAGAAGAGGATTAGTATTTAAGTGAAAATAATAAAGAATATGAGGGAAAGCAAGTGACCCATGCTATGAGTGGAAAATATTACACAGATAAGGAAATGAACAAAGAACTTAGGGTGGAGAAAAAGGTGAAAAAGACCTTAGTGAAAGGGAAATAATAGGGAAATTTGGTCTTGAGACAACTGAAAAGGACGCCTACTCAGATTAATGTATGGAATTGTTAATCACGTCTAAAGAGCACAAGAAAGTCGTGGTAAAAGCACTATCCAACTTGGTTATTCCTAAAAAAACATTTCCATTAAATGTAGTGACTTTGGTGACAAATTCTAGTAAGGGAAAGATAACCTTTTTGGATGAAGACTTACCTCTAGAAAGGAGAGATAATAACATGGCATTATTCATCAAGGCTAAAGTGAAGGAAAGGCACACGCCTTGTGTTATGGTAGACGATGGGTCAAGAATCAATATTTGCCGCTTAAAGATGTTATCATAGTTTAGGATATTTATGGCAGACTTGAAAGCATTTGAGAGCATCTCTTAGGCATATGATGATAGTAAAAGGCCAACCACTAAGATTTTCAAGACCATGGTGAACACAAGGGTTACAAAGACTATAGTGGAGTTCACTATGTTAGACATGCCTGTGACATTCTTATTGATATTGGGATGACCAAGATATCATCCTTTAAGAGGAGTACCTTATACATTGCACTAATAAGGGAGAGGTAGTTACCATCTGTATTGAAATAAGAGAAGTAATATTTGCATTGAGCATGGTAATCCCACACCTTAGAGGATTTTAGGTAGCTAAGGTCGCTAGCAGTTGTGGATGTCTTTGTCCAAACCCTTTGAGAGGCTCTAACGGAAAGGGGTGTTGAAGTGTTGCCACCTAGGTTGCCACCAAATCCATTGCTAAAGGGATATGAAGCAAACATTTATTATGCTAATCATCAAATAATTGGTAATTGTACTACCATTTTTTTAAGTTAAGACATAAGATCTAAGACCTCATTAACTCTAAGACGATAGTTTTGCCTTCCCCTAAACAACCAAGCATAAGGGAGAACCCATTTTGAATTACCATAATGTCCCACCACTAGCCCAAGGGATTTTGATGATTGACTTTGGGATTCATAAGGAGATTTTCATGGCTACCTTTAAGGAGGTGCCATCAATGAATGTTGTTATTGCCATTTATGTCATTAATCCTTGGAAAAGTTTAAATAAAGAGATGGAGGAACTTTGAAAGAATAGGTTTAGTATTTGGAAGGATAATGATGAAGAAAAGGAGGGAAAGCAAGTGAGTTTTGTTATAAGGAATGAAAAATACTACTAAGATAGGGAAGCAAAGAAAAAAGTTAAGGTAAAAAAGGAGTTGAAAAAGTCCTTCATTAAAGGGAAGGAAGAAGAAATTTTGGTCTTGAGATAGCTAAAAAGGACCTCATTCAGATCAGTGTATGGGAGTTGTTAATCATGTATAATGAGCACAAGAAAGTTATTATAAAAGCACTGTCTAACTTGTTTATTTCTAAGGAATCATCTCTTTTGGAAGTAGTAACTATGATGACGAATTCGAGTAAGAGAAAGATAACCTTTTTTTTTATGAGGACTTGCCTCTGAAAGGAAGATCTTATAATATGGCATTGTTCATTAGAACTGAAGTTTAGGGGAGACGCATGCCTTATGTTATGGTAGATGATGGGCCAATAATTAACATATGCCGCTTAAAGTTATTGTCAAAGTTTGGGACATTTGTGGCAGACTTGGAAGCATTCGAAAGTATCATTCGAATATATGATGATAATGAAAGGCCAAAAATTATGAATTTTAAGGCCATGGTAAAAATAAGGTTTGTGAAGGTTATAACAAAGTTCATTATGTTAGACATTCCTGTGACATTCTCGTCGTTATTGGGATGACCATGGTATCATGATTTAGAAGGAGCAGCTTCCACATTACACCAAAAGGTGAAGATTTCATACAAGGGAGAGGTAGTTACCATTTGTGCTAAAGTGGGAGAAACATCTATATTGAGCATGACAATCCCACACCTTAGAGATTTTTAGGTAGTTGGGGTCACTAATGATTGGGTGAATCCAAAGATGGCAAATATCATGATAGGGATGAAGTTTCTTCTTAGATAAGGACTCGATAAGAATTTCACTAGTGTGTTAGAACTTTTAAATTTCCTCACTCAGATTACTAAAGCAAAATTAAACTATCATAGGGCTATGAAAGGGTTATGGTTAGGAATCATAAGGGACCTTTGTCAAATATCATTGTGAAGGAAGGAGAAACAATCGAAGAAATAGAGGGGACTAGTAAGATATAAATTCTCTTGATGATTTGGAAAAAGCATTTATTTAGATGCAAGTTAAATAAGAGGAATTGTAGTACTAGAACTATAACATCCTCAACCAAATTCATTTGTATTTTCATTTTCTTGTATTTGCATATATGCATCACATGACATAAGCATGATAATAACCTTTACAACATTGCATTTGAGGCATTTGAATATGAATGTGGTGTTTGCATACTTTCGTAGTAAATTGTCACATTTGGTATGCATATTACTATAACTTAAGTAGGCTATCCTAGAACATATTAAATGTATAACAATTTGATGGAAATTAGTAGAGGGATATAGGTGAAGATGGAATGAAGAAAAATGACTAAAAGAGAAAATTTAAACTTTCATCTAATAGGAACAAGCCACCAATCTTTTGTCATATTAGAATAAGAATATAAATTAGAATTCTTTACCATTAGGGGCTCATAAAAGAGGAGAAAAAGGGGGAGCATAGTAGAAAAGGGACAACAAAATAAAGAAAGAAATGAGAGAAAAGAAGGAAGAAAAAGTAGAAATTAACTAAAAAGAAATCTTAAGGTTTTCTAGCCTTAGTGAAAGGTATGTGTTTTCATATTTGTTCCTCTATGAAATTTCTCCTCCATGGCATATTAATCATGAGCAATTAGTGGGAGTTATAAAGTAATTATTGCTAGGATTCATGTGTGATAAGTTATTAGGAGTGAGTATGAGCTAAATTTATTTTTATTCTAATTTAAGGGTAGACTATTGCACCCAAATTTGATAACCATAATAGATGAATTAGGTGAAGTTAAAAACATTAAAGTTGTAGGTTTATGTCTCATATAAATATGTGTAAAATAGTTTTCTAAATAATTTTTGTGTGAAGAGATATTCCTCCTTGATTGTGACCAATTCGTGTTGAGACCTACTCAGTCTATTAGTTAAGTTTTCTAAAAATTTCATGGCTCTAGAATGGGAATTAGGTGAATGGCAAAAAACAAAAGATGTAGGTCTATATCTTTTCTAAATTCTTATAAAATAGGCTTTCTTATTAATTCATGTGTTAAGAAATATGGCTCCTTAATTAAGACTAATACTAAACCTATTCATTCCTATAAAGTTTAAGATTGACCATTTCTTTTAAAGACATTAGAAGTTGAATTAGAGAATGTGTGAAACATGAAACATGTTAACTTATATCTTAACTAATTTGATGTAAATTAATGTTACAATTGGACTTCTATGTTTTGATATATGGTTAAGTTTATGGGATTGTTTAGTATATAATTACACCTAAAGCAAGGCAAATTTATAAAATTCACCATAAATTATGTAGTGTATATTTTGGGATGAATTTTGGATATGTTACACCCATATATGTCTAATTTAAGTAAAAAAAAATTAGGTCATAGAGATTTTTGAGGCAAAAGTAATTATTAAAACAACTTATTAAGATCATGATGTATTACTAAAGCATACATGCATAGAAAGATAAAAATCTTACTTTATCGTCATGGATTGATTAGGTGTATTAAAATGGGCTGTCAAGGAATTAAAGATAATATTGAAAATAAGTTAGGACCATCTATAACTTAATAACTTAAAGGTAGAGGCTAGTAAATAGTTAATTGTACTTAAACATGTGATTGGTTAAATGCTATGAACTTATACTTTATAGATTGAAAAGTATTTTAATGAGATGATATTGATGAATACTTTGATGAAACGATTGTTAGATTTTTTAATTATATATTTTTAAAAATATCAATAAATTGTGACTTGAGAATGAAAGTATATTGTGATATGATTTCCTCAGGTGGATAAGTGATGTTATTTGTCATTATATTATTGGAATTTTGTTGCCTTTACAATTGATTTGCTGAAAGATTATTACTTGATAATGTTTGAGCAAACAACAACATTTAATAGCTTGTGTGGCAATAATATATGATAGCATCTATGGTAATAACATCTGATAGATTGTATGGCAATAATATATGACAGCTTATGTGGCAATAATATTTGATAGCTTATGTGGCAATGATATATATAACATGTATGGTAATAACATATAATAGTTTATGTGCCAATAACATATAATAGCCTATATGGCAATAACATTTAATAGTTTGTGTAGTGATGATAACCTATAAACTGTGGTAATGATATCTATAGCCTATATGGCAACAACGTATGGTAGCCTTTGTGGAAATAATATTTTATAGCATGTGTGGGAACAATATATGATAGCTTATGTAGCAACAATGTTGATAGCTTGAAAGGTATTAAAGAAACTAAATTCCTTTATTACATGTGTTGGCCCTTGATCGCCAAGAACAAGGGTTGAATTAGTGGAAAATTTTAAAAATTGGAAGGAAGGTATTGAAAGATGAAAATAGAAAAAGTAAAAGAAGAGTTGAGACACCAAATTTTAAAGTGGTTAGGGTGTTAACAAACTCTACATCTACTCCCTAATTCTTCATAATTGGGTATTCTACTAGCACTAAATGGTGTTTCCAAGCTCACACCAAACTTTTACACTTTGTGTTTTATGGCTCACACACGACTTTGCAACTTGTGTTTCAAGGATCACACAAAAACTTCTCAAGTGTTTTTCAACAGGTCACAGTTAACCTATACAAGTGTTTTGTAACTAGGCTAATATAAGATTTTTATAACTAGGCTAACTTTTAAACCTAATAACAATGAATTTTAATGCTCACACCCAACAATACCAACTCACATATAAGAATTAAAGGTTAAGAAACAAAATTGCAAGAGTTTGGCAACATTCAATGTTCTTTTCTTTCATTCATATTTGTTTGGTAGAGTATTTATAAGCAACAACTACCAAAGAGATGTTACAGATAAAACTATGCCTAAATGTTCAAGTTATGCTAGGCAAATCTTACATTAAATATCCGTCAGATTGAGTTCGCAGTCTAGACTGAACATTCGCGGTTGCGATTTCTCTTATTGCACTAAAATTGTTGAAACCATGGTGGAGAACTCTATTTGTTTCTAATGGCTAGTCCATGTATAGATGCCTAAATCTTCAAGTTGTGCTAGGCAAATCTTACATTAAATATCTGTTAGACTGAGTTCACAGTCATGATTGAACATTCACGGTTGTGATTTCTCTTCTTGCACTAAAATTGTTGAAATCATGGTAAAGAACTCCATTTGTATCTAATGGCTAGTCCACATGTCATGCTACCATTGGTCTTCCAAGAAAATTAGTCATTATGTTCTTCGAGCCAAACAAAAGTTGCAATCGCGATTTATTTCCTTCTTTGATTCGACGACCATCACGAATCATTTTATTTGACAAGGAGATGTTGCTCCATTAATTCACGGTCTCAACTAATATTTCACCTTGCAAATTTTGATATACCAATGGCTCTTTGGGACACTTATTGAGGATTGGATTCCTTTTAGGCAATTGCAAAAGTCGCGATCGTGAACATGGACATGACTCCCATTGCAAATTTTATTGTTTCATCTTTATTGACTTTAATCAGGGCAACAATTTGGTCCATGAATTCATCTAACCCAATTTCAACCATTCCTTTTGCAAGATAACAGTCACAAATTAGAGATTCTTGACCATGCCTTTCACAATGCTTAAGACTTGGACTCCAATTTAACTTTCAATAGAAACTTATCTTAAAAACTGCAATATCAATGCTTAAAATTAATGTTAAAACATATCAATCTACATTGTCAAGATCATGAAAGAGTTTTCACTTGGATTTGACCAACTTAGTCCAACAATCTCGCCCCTTTTTTATTTTGACAACTTAGATTGATTTTGCAAGGGATAAAGAATGCATAAGTGTGAAGTTGAGATGGTTAACAATGTCTAACAAATTAAACATGTTAAGATACCAATTTAAACTTGAAATTCACTTAAACTAATTGAAATTGCTTTCCCTCAATTTATACTTCCCTTTAATTATAACATGCAAATTCACTATTTCTCTCTCCTTTTGTCAAGATTAAAAAAAAAAGAACAAGATAATTATAGGGGTAAGTATAAATAGATGTATATAAAGAACAACCATATATCAAGAACAATCATAGAGGGAACAAAAGTTTCATATTTTATTGATAACACAAACTAAATTTAAATATAAAATAAATGATAAAAAAATTATATGATCGCAAATGTAGGCCAAGAAGAGCAAATAAAAAAAAACATAAAAAAAATTACAAGCCTAAGTAAGTAAAACTAGATAAGTGGAAAGATGTCGTCATCATCAGAAGAATCTTCAACTTCTTCATCTCCTCCTTCACCGTATGCTTCATATCCTTCTTCCACTCCTTAGTCTTCCTCTTTCTCTAGAGTGTCATCGCATTCTTCAAAGTCTAAGAGATGCAAGGTGTTGTACCCACCTTCTCTTGAAGGTCCATTAGGTCACTGCAGAGATAGGAAAGAAGGAGGAATCACCTTTTAATCATGTGCATCACCTTGTCCATCTTCTTGTTAATGAAAGAGAGAAAGATGGAAGAAGTTTTAGGTTTGGCTTTGGGTTTAGAAGATGGAATTGGTTAGGCACTCTCCTCTATCATAAGCCTTTTCCTTTTTGAAGTCTAAATTTGTTTTTTTGCTTCTTTGTCCCTAAAGACCCCAAGGTATATGCATAGGTATCTAGATAAATTGTCTTGGCATTAATCAGATAAGGCAAATCAAGGAAGTTTTGGAAGGGTAAATATTTTTTGTTAGGAATTTCTCATTTTTTTTCATTAAAGGCTCCCACATACTTATATATGGCTATAACATGAGATGAGAGGAGAAATTGGCTTTTAGGCATTATACTTATGTAAATCAATTGATCCATTAGGTATTAACCTATTTGAATTAGTTTATTTTTTGTTAGGAAAATAGAAATGCTAGGTCTTTCTAGGAAACCTTTTAGTTCCCATCGCCCCTAGCATTTATAAAAAAAAGTGATGATATAGTGAAGAAGCCAACTGGTGAGGGTCTTAAGATATTTGGCCAAAGATGTTTATGGGTCATGTTTGGTTTCAATAGAGATCTCTTACCAGAATTCAGAATAGATAATATCAAGTCCCTGACGATCTCCTCATACCCTGGTTCATCCTTGAAGATGAATTCATTCCAAGCTATGTTTAAAAGAAAAGCATGGATTTCATCCTTGATTCTAAGTGATTCAAGTAGAAAGGTAGAAGGAATTTTAGGTTAAGGGGATGAGGCTTAGGGGTTGGGCAATGCCCTTCCCTTTCTTTACTCTGGTTAATTTCTTAAGTGCCATGAAGGATCAAAGTTGAGAGAGTTTAGAAGGATTGAGAAAAGAGATGAATGATAGATGAAGAGAAAAGGTAAAAGTGAAATACATGAGTGTTATGATGGTTTAAATAGGCTAAAAATTGATGAAACGGTCATAAAATGGTAAAAAAAAAATGCATTAAATGAGTGGTTGTCACCAATTAACAGTCAAATCAATCAATTCCTGATATTTGCTAGAATTCATGGTTACTATTAGCTGGACGCAATATTTAATTACGGATTTTGTGAGTAACAAATAAAATTTCGTAAAAAAATGGAGTCAACAAGTAAAGGATTTGAATTTTTAAAAAATTTATGATGGCGACCTAAAGTCGCAACAACAAATTAGGAGTTTAACAAAAAATTAATGAGTGCCTATAAAGAAAGAATAAGAATTGGCCTTTGTAGTTATGATCACCTTAATGTATTAATGATCAATTCAAGCAAATTAGCATAGAAAAGCATAATTGCATAAAGAATTAACACATCCAAAGTAATTAACATACATAATTATTAAACATATCAATCAAACAAACAAACTTATAAACACAATGAAGAAAATGAGGTGAGATCAATTTTTCACCCTAGGGAGCTTCCATCAAGCAATCCTAGCTCTCTCTTAATGAAGTTCATCCTTTCTTCATTAAGGGGTTTAGTGAAAATGTTCACAGGTTAATGATTGGTGTCAATAAACTCTATCACCACATTGCCATTTTAGACATAATCTCTAAGAAAATGATGTCTAATGTCAATGTGCTTGCTCCTAGAATGTTAGATGGGATTCTTTGAAAGATTTATTGCACTTGTGATGTCACATTTGATAGAAATGTGATCAACATCTTTTTCAGAATCCTTAAGTTATTATTTCTTCTAAAGAACTTATGTGCAACAATAACCTGTTGTTATATATTCCGCTTCAGCGATGGATAAAGTAATCAAACCTCACTTTTTACTAAACTAAGAAACTAAACATTCACCTATAAATTGACAAGTTTCAGAAATGCTCTTTCTATCTAATAGGCTACCTGTATAATCTACATCTAAATACCCAAAAAGACTAAATGATAAATTCTTAGGATAGCATAACCATATAGCATAACCATAAATGTAATGTGCCATGTAAATATTTAAGAATCCTTTTGATAGCATTTAAAGGAGATTCCTTAGGACAAGATTGAAATCTAGCGCACATGCAAACACTAAGCATGATGTCGAGTCTAAAAGCAATGAGATAGAGGAAAGAACTAATCATTCCTCTATACCTCTTTTCATCAATTAGCTCGCTGATTCATCTTTGTCTTGCTTGGTAGTTGCACTCATTAGTGTCTTTGCTACTTTGCATCCATCCATGCCAAATCTCTTGAGTAAATCCTTTGTGTAATTGGCTTGATTGATGAAGATGCCTTTTTTGGTTTGCTTGATTTGAAGACCAAGGAAAAACTTGAGCCCTCCCATCATGATCATCTTAAATTCCTTAGTCATTCACTTAGCAAATTATTCACAAAGAGATTCATTAGTACCATCAAATATCATATCATCAATATATATATTTGTACAATGAGTGTATCTAGATTGTGCTTTTGACAAATTAAGTTGTATCAACCTTGTTGGCCCTAGGCACTAAGAAGGGGGGTTGAATTGGTGAATAAAAATTTCAAAAACAAAGATAGAGTGAGAAGAAAGAGTAGAAGAGAGACAATCAATTTATAGTGGTTCGGGTATAATTGACCCTACGTCCACTCCCCAATTAATCAATTGGGTATTTCACTATCTCAATAGTGTTTTCAAGCTTACACCCAACTTATACAACTTGTGTTTTGATGGCTAACACACAACCTTACAACAATGTGCTTTCTAGGCTAATACAAAACCTCACTCAAGTGTTTCACTAGGCTCACACTTAAACCTTTCTAGAAGTATTTTTACAGGCTAACACAAAACCTCACAACTTAGTGTTTAATGCTCACACCTAACAATCACAATTTCATAAAGAAGATGAAGAAAATAAGTAGCAAAGATAGAGAGCTTTAATCACTTGTAATAAATTCCTTAGCAACCTT
>CATIWR010236268.1:0-19361 GCA_949677035.1 Omphalea diandra | reverse complement strand
TATATATATATATATTTATTTATTTATTTATTTATATATATAACTCAGGTTAACAATTTTTTATTTTATATTTTCAAATTAAATTGCGAAGACATTTAATTATCGGAATTGAATATTCTCATTTAGAATCATATATTAGCAAAATAGATTTTTAGAAAAATAAAAATAAAAATATTGCATTATCGTATTTGACTATAAATACAATCTATTGTATTTAGTTTGAATACAGAGAAATAGAAAAAAGAATTATTATAATACCTCTATTTTAGATATATTTTATTTAATTAATTTATAATAAAGAAATCCTATATGTTTATTTTGTAATAAAACTTACCGTAATAATAATATTTAAAAATATAATATACTAATTACTCAAAGTATATGATTTCAAATAAAATGATTGAAAAAAAGTAAAATATAAAAATAATTTTTATCGTTATTTTTAATTACAGTTACCTATTTTATATTATGATCCATGATTTTTTTGATAAAATTATATACTTTTTAATTCGCTAAATAAATAATTTATGAGATTATATTTATCTAAATATAATTAAAAGTCAATATAGTCTATTTAATTTTTTTAAATATTCATACAAACATGAAATAACAAGGATGGGACTCATCATCTCTAGAATTAAACTTTTTCAATTACGAATCAAATACCGTGGAAACCCGACAACCAAACGCATTAGCATCGGCAAATCTGAATTGCAAAGTCAATGTGGGAAAATGGGAAATTTCAATATATAATAAAAATATGAAAGAATAATCATCTATAGCTATCAAATATATGGTAATTAATGCACTGTAGCCACTACATACTTAGGATCAATTATTTCCTTTTCTGGTTGGAATCCATAAATGGCACTGCCAAATAAAAGGAAATGAAGGGTTGATGGTGTTAGCTTGATTTATAAGACAAATATATTATATATAAATTGACATGGGTAGTTTCGTCAACCTGTATTATGGAATAACTCAATGCCCAATTGGGCAACCTATATTGCAGTAGATGTATAAGAACCTATTTCATGAATAAAATGGTCCTAACTCCTAATCCTAGTAACTACCTAGGGATGGTTTGGTTGGCTTCCATTGATTTAATTAGTTAGTTAGTATGGCCAAAACCCAAATTAGAAAACACCAACTAAGATTATATTATAATGGATACAATCTTATATTTGAAAACCCATTGTTAGTGCTTAATTAGTTGTTTTATTGCTTTAAACTTTTCATGCTTGCAATTCGGAAGCCTCAACCTAACTAGCCAGAATTGGATCCAAGTCAACAAGTCTTAGATGTAAAATGATTTAACAAAAAATTTATTTCTTGATTTGAAATAACTCAATGACTATTGGATAATGTATTCTATTTTTTCAGTTTTAATATTTTTAAATATATTAACAATTTTAATAGTTTAATGATTGAATATTTGTTTCATATCACGAAAGATCAAGAGTATCAATTATATCATTTCCCATCACTTTTAAATATTTTCGATGTACCAAATGAATAAATAAAAATTTTATTTGTAATTTTTGTTCTCCCTCCTTTCTCTTGCTTTCCTTCTCTCTTGACAATAATCTTATACTTTAAAACAAGTAGGATTAACAATGGAATGAGGATTATTATTCATGTTATCTATAGACAGAAACATATAGAACCATTTGAAATAAGTTATCTGGGAAAGAAATGAAAAAGGTTTTATCAATAGAATTCAATTTTAATTTTATTATTTAGAATAAATATATAATAAATTGAAATAATTTTATTTTCAGAATACTCTTGTTTATTTAAAATAAGCATAGTATCAATTTAAATTATAAGATTATTAGAGTAATTTTATCTAAATTTCTTAATTAACATAATTTTCTTAAAATTTAATATTTTTTTTTTATCTAATTTGACATTCTCATCAAATCGTTTCTCTTTTAAATGAAAGATTTAATTTTTTAAGAAACAAACTTTCCAAATAAGAGAACTATTAAAACAAAATTAAATTCTATTGAATTTCTTTAAAATCTGAATTTTCAAATAGAATTGTAGAGATAGCATCCTATTTAGATATAAGAAAAGGGAATTTGTGCTAAATGCACTTATGAGTGGAATCATTTTTAATTACAAATAAAATAAAATGATTTTCACACAATCATCAAACCGAAAATGTTAATGCGTATATTCTAAAAAAAAACAGTTGACGAGTAGGTTCTGTGCATTTTCCTGCACGAAAATGACTGTTTCAATCCAATTTCCATAAAAAAAATATAGAGGAACGAGCAGTTTTGAATGTGGAAAAAGAAAATTATAAAAAAAGGGCAAAAAAAAAGGAAAAATGAATATAGTTGTTGACACCTGGAACCACTATGTAGTTGGATTGCATCAACTTCAAATCGCAAACTTTGATTCTCTTTTGTGCTTTATGTTTACAACTTAATTATGAACTAATTACTTTTTTATTTCAAATTAATTATCTTTAATGGGTCGTTATTGCATCTATAAATGGATTGATTATATAATATAATAACTGAAAATCTTGGTAATGAATCATTAGTTTTTGTATCGTTTAACATGTATAGGAAAATGATTAAGTAATGGAGCAGGATTTGTTACAAAAAGGTGTTTTTTTTTTCATTAATTATGAAATGATTTAGAGCAAAAGATTTAAGATATCAATTGTGCAATCAAGAACCAAGTGTTTCTAAGGTGATAAATTTTTTATCAACTAAAAATTCAATTCTAACTCGTAAAAAAAATTTTACTTGACTTAAAATTGAATAATATTCAACATTAATTTTATTGAAATTAATTCAATTTGAATATGATCCAATTTAATTTACTGATTCCTTCAAATTCATCCGATCCTAATCAAATTTAAATCTAACTTGATTTAAATCATTAAAAGTATTTTAATTTTAATATAAATTTCATTTTGTATATTGACTTATTCAATTTGATCTCTGATTTACAATACTCTTTTTTTAAGCGTGATTTAAAATAATCTAATCCACCTAAAAAGCATTGATAAATAATTTAATTCAATCCATTAGATTCCATCTGTTTATCATCTTTTACCACCAATGCTGAGTTTACTATTACCTTTTTTTTTTTAAAAAAAAATATCTTCGTCTAGGAAACGAGTTTATTACCACCACCTTTTTTTTTGGGGGGAGGGTTAAAAAAGAAAAGGTAATGACTCTTTTATTTGAAGGCTTTCAATGAGCAAAAAGAAAAGAAAAAATGATTATCTATGACATAATATAATGTACCTTCCCAAAGACAATGTCGTGCTGTCGTTTCCGTCCAACTAGATACTTGTCCATTAGTACGCGCGTCGGTCAGTCACTGGCTCTTCTAAACAGTGCCAGGTGAGGCAGGGAGCTTAGCAAGCGTGTCAGCGTCTTACGACGGTAGTATCTGAACAGTGACTTACCCTGTGAGGGACACGTGGTCCGATTGGACAGCTACGACGCCAACTGGATGTCGCCGGTTACTTGACGCGTGCTTGGTTAAAGCTACGGTACAATAATTGGGTTTTTTGGTCCTTTTACTGTTTTGCCCTTTGATTGTGCCTTTTGTGGATGTGTCCATTTATGTGATTTGACATGCTACTTTTAAAAATCTGATTTTTATCTGTACCCTACCCTTTGATTTTGGGGTATCCCATATATTTAAGGGGTAGTAACTGTGTGCGTTCGAATTTCCAATGTGCATCTCAAAGTAGATATATGCGTGTTTATTTTATAGATCAGACAGATGTCATAAAACCAAACCAATAAAAATATTATTTTTCTTTTTTGTTTAATGAATTCAATAACTAAATGATTAAATATTTACTTCAGATGATAAGAAATTATGAAGCCAAGTTTTAAAAGATATTTGTTTGCTTTTTTTTTTTTTAATGTGGTTTTTATTTTTAAAGTTATAAAGTATAAAATAATGTTTGATTAAATAATACAAATAGTAATTGATAGTTGATAAATCTGTTATAGTTTTAAAAATAATGTAATTTAAAATTTTGCACAACCGGTTTTACTTTTACGCATAAAAAGAAAAATATATATTTCAAATTTATTTATTAAAAATAATATTGTTTATAAATATTTCAAATTTGCCACCATCAGTAATGGTTAATTTATTATTTTAATAAAATTACTATAATATTAATAGTTAATATTTAATACATAATTTTTTAAAAAATATTTAATGTATGATTAAATAGAACTTCTAATATTTAGGAATAATAATTTTATTAAATACGTAATTTCAATTAATACATTCGAATCAAATAAGAGGTAAATTTGACTGAATAGAGTTGACATAATGTTATAATATTTTTAAATGCAAAAAATAATTAAATGTTAGTAAAATTTAAACTCTATCAATTTTAGAATTGAAAAAAATATATAAAAACAAAGTAGCTTATAACTCATGATTTTACATTTTATAACTTGACGATTTTTTTTTTTTTTTTGACAATTCAGAGTATGAGATTTATCCCATTAATACTTTAAGTCAAAAACACCTAACTTTATTACTTAATAATAGAGTGAGGCTAATATCACATATATCAATAATTAAAAAAAAATTATAGGTGATTGGCTTCCATCTAAAACTGTAACATGCATTTAAAGTTAATAAATACTTTACTCAAATTCAAAAAATAAAATAATTTCAGTCAAAAAAAGAAAAAAAATAAACATTTTCAAAAGAAATTAGATGAGGATAGTGAAATCTGCAGAACCCATTTCTTCTTCACTGGGCATAATACAATTTTTTTTTTTTTTTTTAAAAAACATCATTTCAATTACAACCACACTGCCATGGATGACGCAGTAATTAAAATATCATCTGCAATGGACTAATATATATCTCAACAGAAATTAAAAATGAAAATGAATAAAGCACTCAAACTAAAGAACACTTGTCTCAGTAGACCGATTATCATGGTTCGTGTAAATCAATATTTTTATTTATATATTAAATTATTTGTTTCATAATTCATCCAAAATTAAAGAGGCAATTTATACTAACAAATATAGAATCTGCGACTGTTATTTGAATTTCTGGCACTCCAAATGATCCTGTTTAATTAATCACTGTTTTCTTTAGTTTCTAATCAAATTATTTTGTTATTTTATATGATTAATTAATAATTATTTTAATTTAAATCATCTCATTATACTGGCATGTCATCAACAATAACTATTTTTATTTAATAAATTAATTTTTAAATATTATTATTAGTTTGTAGTATTTTGCACTTTTCCTTTAAAGTCACCCCAATAACTTTGGTACTTTTTTCTCTAAAGTTTTATAATAAAAAAAAAAAAGAGAAGTAACTCCTTATCGAAAGTTAAAGGGTAAAATAAGTTCTTAAACTTGTAATAAAGTGACAAATAAAAAAAATAAATTATTTCATTAAAATTATTTTTGATTTTATACTATTTCGTCAAAATTATTTTTGATATTATATTATTTTTTCATAAAAATTCATAACATTAAATGAAAAATTATCACTTATTTTATATTATTTCATTATAAAAGTTTAAAAAACTAGTTAAGGAGAATATATGTGTTACAAATGTAATTTAATAATTATAAAATTAAATTTTAAAAAAATTTAAAAATAATTTTAAAAAATACATAACGATCATGAAAAGCATTTAAGAGAAATTGACTCATATGTATTTCAATAAAAATATAACTTTTCTCAAATTCCTAAATTCTTAAATCTCAAAAACACAGTTTCGTTTTGACAATAAAATTATATTGATTGAAGAATGTAAAAAACGATATTTTTGTGGAGTAATAATTTTGTTCATTCATTCAATTATAATAGATGTAAAGAGAAATGAATTGAATATGAGTAAAATAGTGTGCAAAAATATTGTTAATGTATGGAAAAAATACCATTAATAGTGGCTTAGAGTGAGACAAATTTAGGTAAAAAATTTTACTTTTGTCCTAATTATGAGATAAAAATGAGAGAAATTAAAATAATTTTATCAATTCTTCTTGATTAATATTAGTGGAGTTATGTGTGATAACTTGTTTTTGAAATTGCATGAATTTATGATGGTAGAAAGGAAGACATGATATTCTTTTCTCAAAAAAGTTACTATGTTTTATTAATTTATTTTTCAGCGATCTAATCACTTCTAAAAATTTTTTCTAAAATAGAGTGAAAAATCTGATTTCTTTCTCCACCATAAGACGGGGATAAGATTACACTCTCGTCTCGTGGATCCTTACAAAATCCCCTGAAGTAGATTATCGTGAGATCCGAAAAAATTAAATATAGCTTAATAAGTTTTTATATTTGATATATATATATATATATATATGTGTGTGTGTGTGTGTGTGTGTGTGTGTGTGTGTGTGTGTGTATAATTATATATTCTTATACATTTATTAATTTATAGTATAAATTTTTTTTATAATTTAGTAAATTGTATTTTTAAAAACATAATAGAAAAATAAACTATTTGTTTTTTTGGAAATTTTTGTGGAGAGAGGTGTATCTGCGAAGGCAAAAACAGGAGAAAAAATTTTCTCATCAGGAGAGTGGGATAGACGATAGAGGATAATTCCCACCTCGCCCACTTCTCCTTCCAACCTAATGCCCTCTTTAACTAATATTTTAGATTTTTATGACAAAATAATACAATATCAAGAGTAATTTTGACTAAAAAGTTTATTTTGTCTAATGTTTTGAATTTCTATGATTAAATATCAGAAATAATTTTGGTGAAATAGTATAAAATCATAAGTAATTTTGACGAAAAAGTTCATTTGTCACGCTATTACAAGTTTAAAGACTTATTTAACCCTTTAGACCTTTATCAAGGTGGTCATACAATATTTTTAAAATCGAATTAAGTATTGTTGTGTAAATTAGTTGATTTTTTTTATTATGTCAGTTTGATAAATTTAATTCAATAATATCTTATTCTTTAAAATTTTAAAATTTATATATTATGATAAAAAAAAGTATATATTTAACATTTAAATTTGAGAAAAGAGTATAATTTTTAAAATTTATGATAAAACGATGTAATTTTAGTTTGAATAGATTTAATTTGATTTATTATTTTTTCAATTTTAATCAACATTTTAAAAATTTTGATTTTTATCAATCATCAAGTTCAATGGGCCAATCCAATTCGATCTTGAAAACACTTGTCATAACCCTTTAGCCTTTAGATGGAAGCAAGCATTGGTGCTACAATCTCATTTTACTTCGAGAATATCTATTTTATATTTTTTAATTTAATAAAATATCCAATCATTTATTCTTCAAAAAAATTAATTAATCACTATTTTTTTAAGTTTTTAATCAAATTATTTATTGTTTTAATCATTAATTAGTAGTTTTTTTTTGTTAATTTAAGATCATCTCATAATATTGGCATGCCATCAATAATAATTATTTTTATTTAATACATGAATTTTTAAGCATTGTTATGGGTTTGTCAGT
Organism: Omphalea diandra; assembly: GCA_949677035.1. NCBI lineage: Eukaryota > Viridiplantae > Streptophyta > Magnoliopsida > Malpighiales > Euphorbiaceae > Omphalea > Omphalea diandra. Next base: position 11,881 of record CATIWR010236268.1, on the reverse strand, counting down.
GCTGCTTGTATAGATAAAAATAGATGGTATTAAGTGAGGTAATGTTCTTAAAGTGTTAACCGCATTGAATTTTAGATCTTAAATTATTATTAAATCACTCAGCTAGTTGGTTTTTTATTTTGTCAGTTGGATTATCAATCTAATCCAATTTTAAAAACACATTGGTTAACCCTTTCGCCTTAAGATTGAAATAAGAATTGGCTTTTCCAATCCAATGTTACAATGAGCAAAGCTATACAAGGAGTTTTGTTGTGGTTCTCATCTCCACCATTAGCAATTGGCATGAGAATAGAGCGACATGAAGAAGGGTCCGACGCTACTGCAAGTATCCCTTATTATTTTCAATATTATTCATTAATACTTAAGAAAAATAATCATATTTTTAAGATAAAAGGGACTTTAGTTTCTATTTTTAAAGTACTCAAATTTTTTAGCAGAAATATAATATATATATTGAAAATCTTTTAGTTAATTATATAATGTAATAAAAATAACAAATGGAAGGTGGGGTTGTTCCACATCCCACAAGTAGTGACACCCATGTAGTGCAAATCCAACAGCAGCATCATAATCACATTGGTGAATTTGGCCAAAAAATGGTCATTTAATTTGCTTATTATCAATAATATTTCAATAAATTTGGTATTTATTTTGATTTATAATTTTATGCAATTTCGCATCAATTTTGCTATACGATTCGAATCAAAGCATCACAAGACTACCAAACATTTTATGTATTAGGCAAGAAGCACTTCTTCCTGTGTTACGTTGGAAGTAAGCACTTCCTACTATTTTTCCCATCTTTTCAAGAATAAAAATTAGAGAAAAATGATAAAATTAAACTAAAATTATAAATTTTCTTTACCTAGAAAAAGAGGATTCCAACTTAATTTTATGTTCATATCCAGGTGATAAGGCACTTTATTGCTATACCAAAGCACAAATTCAATTGTTCAATGATAAAAGGAACAATCTGATGTGGCTACAGCATGTTTTTTGGTATTTGTGAACAAATGAGATAGAAAATGTAGTGTTTGATAATGTTTATGGTATTTTCAAAATTCTAATAATATTCTAATGTGGCATTTTCAGCATTTTCAAATTGAATTGTGATGAAAAACAGTAATAAATTAATAATACATCAATTTTGCCAGTGATATTCATTGGTTTTTTTTTTTTTTGGGTAAATATACTATCATTTCAACATTTAAAATCGTGTTTTTTTTTTTTCCATTTTTGAAAAATTCTGCAATTTTAATATTTGTTATTTAAGAACTATTTTGATTTTTCGCTTATTTTTACATGTATTTTCAGATTCAGCTTTAGATGCAATATTACAAGAAATAAAAATTTCATTTTATTTAAATACTTCCTATTTAGGTTGGGTTTCGGGCTACTTATATATATATATATATATATATATATATATATATATATATATATATATATATATATATATATATATATTGTAGCTGCAGTTTTGGTGATTACTAAAGTTTCTAAAGAGAGTATCATTTTTTCTTCCAAATTTTTAGTGCTTTCTTATTGAACTAATAAATTTTTTATGTTTATTTTTCTAATATTTATGCATGAATTAATAAACATAAAAAATTGTGTTTAGCATTTTACGTGAATTTTCTCATAAAGTTTTCACTACATCACCAATCAACTCATGCATAATAACAATAATAAGCCAAATGAAATAAGACAAAAAAAAAAACAAGTGCCTTAAAGTGAGATTATTAAATTTGAATCTCATCGATAGTATATGATAAAATGTTCTCATCTCAATGACGGAGAAAATAAATAAATAAAGATTTTGAGGTATTGAAATTATTACGAATTTTGAGAAATCTATAATAGATAGATATTGATTTTTTTTTTTAAAAAAAAAAAAAGAAGAAGGGAGTAACCATTCTTTATAACAATATTCTGCTGCACAAAAAAAAAAAAAAAGGGCTGGAGACAGATTTGAAAGGTCGTGTGGTTAAAATCAAATGACTCCATCTAACCCAGATAGATGCCACTCAAGACTCGAACCTTCCTACCAACCAGAAAGTTGAAGGTGCTATGCTATGGCAACTAGAATAGAAGCTAAGCTACTCTCTGTTTAGACGACAATGGAATCCTTTAATAAAGGCATCTAACATGACATGCAACCTTTTCGCCAACTTCTTGTCATCATTCCTTGCTTTGAACGTATTCTTTGGACAATTTAAATATTGTAATATTAAATCTTACATATAAAACAGGCTATCAAAATTTTAACTTTCGACCTCTTGACACTGATTAAAAAAATAAATAAAAATAAACTTTGGGATTTTGTTACAAATCTTATATTCAAATCAGCTAACATAGGTCTTGTTTGTTTTAAAAAAAAAAATTGGTAAGAAAATTCTACTTTTTGAATATATATATATATACATTTGTGTTTAATTGTAAGATAGTGCAAACTCAAAAAGAATTTATTATTTTTTTTAACCGTTCAACTTTTTTCAATGTAGAGAAAGGAATCTACTGAAAGACAATTAGTAAGTGCAACTCCCTAAGAAAAGTTGAGAAATATTTACTAAATTATTTTATAATTATTTTTTTAAATAAGTTTATTCAATAGTGAGTGAACTACATATGATTGTGGTATGTGTGTGTGTGTGTATATATATATATATATATATATATATATTGTACAATTTAACTTCTCAAAAAATAACTTTCTAAAAAGTATCAGTTCCCTGAAAACTACTCTTATGAAAATGAATAACTTGGTATTAAACACGACCTTAATGTTACTATACAAAGGCCAAGGGAACTTGATATGAGCAGAAAAGGCCTTAGGCTCTAATTTCCCAGATTATAAACCTGATATGGACGAGGCCTTGTGCTCTCTTCCCCTAATAGCCACCTTTTAGGAGCAATTCTCTTGAGATCGTTTCTTAATGGTGAATTCTTACTAAACATTTCTTCAACAACAATAATAATAAAATAATATATAAAATTATGAAATAATAAGAAATTTCAATATTATGAGCTACAATGACTTTTAAAAAGCTGATTACAAATATATATTACACATCAGCACTCAGGCTTTGGAAATATTGAGATAGCAGCAGCTGAGACTGCAGTTGGCTTGAGGACTATCATATTGACATGAGCACATGTTCCCTTTGCTTACAGGAAATCAAGAATGTGATTTGTGTGGGAGTTGGAAGTGGACGTTGGATTCATAATAAATATACACTCAGGATGATAAACATGATACTATAAAGATATCCATCATTCACAGCAGGGTTTATGCATTTCTTTATATATTCCAATTAATCAAGAGTTCATACATACAGCAATGATTATCATTGCAAAGAGGAATCCTTGGATATTTCTTAGTTCTGGAATAAGCACAAAAAAGCATTGAGAACTACAGATAATTAAACTGATGGCACATTAGAGCAATAGGGGCAGCTAAAATGACCTCTAGCTTGGCATTTGCTGCATTTAAAGGTTTTTACCTTCGATTTTCCACCAAGGGACTGATACAAGTCATCCATCATGTTAAAATTTAGTGGTCCATTTTCCTTGACCAATCCAATTCCTTTACATTTTGAGCATGCTATCAACCTTACATCGCCACATTTCTTGCACATCCCCAGAGAGCTGCAGAGTCAAGGAGTTGCACGTGCAAACAGAAATACCCAAATCATATGTAAGTACTAAATCATATAACAACTGCACAAGTATTAATTCAGTTGCTATGATGGTTCTGATTTATCTAGTTGAAATCTATTAGAAACTAAAAACAAGAAGATAACAATTACCAGCCATCTCAAGCGTCAACATAAAATCGAAAAAATGCTCAATCACATAGGCTAAGCTACCATCATCTAATTGACAGCCAAATAAAGAATTTATTATGAAGCTCCATCCCTAGGCTTGAGGTTTTCATGTGTCTGTTTGCTAACTTGTGCAACAAAGAAAAAGAGAATAAGTGGATAGGATTGCCAAAATTTTAGACCATTCAGCTTGTGTGAGTCATAAATGATTCACATCTTCACAAAATTCAGTCTCGCCTTTTTGATTATTAATTAGAGCCACTTCTCCCGTATGAAAATGAGATGAAGTTAGCTTCTTATTTTGTGAATGACTGTTTTTTCATTGACCTCACATACACTCTGCCTTGTTTTTTATTTCTATTGCTGCAACTGTTCAAATGAGGTGCAGATGTTTCAAATTGCTTTTAAGGAACTTATATAAAAGCATATTTAGTACCAACTGAAAAGATAAAAAAAAATTAATGCTTTTCAAGTGTCAACCACAAGCATCTTCTTTATTCAAATTACAGTAGACTATACAAGTAAGACTATAAAAAAAATTTATAAAACCTGTTAATTGAGATAAATTACATGGCTGAGGTTAAGAGGTTCATAACCAGATCACGCATGATTGCAGTGGATAAAGAAGTTACTAGAACTTGATTTCAACTCAAAATCTCTTTTAAGAGATAACTAAACATCGTTTATAGTAGTTAAAGCCTGAAGTCAATGTTGTCCAATTATCAATTCAGATGACACAAATTTGAGCAAAGGTTAGAAATGCATAATGTACACATTGAAGAGCCACACATGTTTAAATCCACCCACAAGGAAGAACAAGACAAACATTTTCAATCTCATTCTTAATGTCTCATATTCACTATGAACTTAAGTCAGTATTCCTGTTAAACACACATAGTCTCCTCAGTGTCACAAATGTCCAACATTTTAAAGCGCAACAAACAATGATGATTTGGACCATAAGATAAAGACTAAATCTATTCCACCTTTTTGTGCTTCAGTTTTTCATAACTAAATTCCTCAGCTGCAAATTATCATATTGGGAATTGACATCATTTTCCATTTTCTGAATGCTATGATAACATAGTTTTCTCTATTTCAAGCAAAGAGTACCACGAAAGTGTGCAGGCTACTCTCCTAAGGGATATTTAGATTCGTAAAATGATTAGAGACAAGCCAAATTCATGGAACTTCGAATTATCTTTAATCATTTCACATTCACCGATTCAGATAGTGACTAAAAGTGTATTTTACTTCAAAAACAACACTTAGCAGTCTGTAACACAAAAACAGAAAACAGCACAAACTATAATTATGAATTTGGTTTTCTTTAATCAAACAACACAAGCATTTTCAAGCTCAAAGTCATTACCAACCACTGAAAAAACATAGTAACAATAAAAAAACACAAAATCAAAGGATACCCTTTTGTCAAAACCATCAAAAGACAACTTTTAAAAGAAATTCGAACTAAAATGGAAAACCGACAGCCCAGATTGAGAAGCAAAGAGAGAGTGCGAGATATACCTTCTTTGTGAAGCAGAGATGAAAGAATCAATCTTTGGGGCAGCAATGGCGCAACATAGGAGTAAAGTACCAACCCCAAGCCCTGCTATTTCACTTGCCGTTATATTATTCATCTTCTCGTCTGCTGGATACAGAGCGTTGCCATAAGAAAATTATCGTTTTATGACCCCTTTTTAGTTATATTTAGCAATTATAGTTATAAAAAGAGCGATTACACCAAAGGCCTATTAGCTCAGTTGGTTAGAGCGTCGTGCTAATAACGCGAAGGTCGCAGGTTCGAGACCTGCATGGGCCAAGAGGAGAGAAGTTTATTAATTTAAAATTTTTTGTTTCATGTGCTGAGTGCAATCGTGACATGTTTTTAATGTTTTTCCAAATAGAAATTTGATTTATTATTTTTTTTTCCTGATATGCGCTTGTATAAGAAATTTATTAATTTTAAATTTTTTCTTGTGCTGAGTTCAATCATGACATATTTTTAATGTTTTCCAAATAGAAATTTGACTCTTTTTTTTTCCCTGATATGAGCTTCTTCTGAGTGCAATGATGATATATTTTAAACTGGCAAGTTATCATTCAAATCCTACAAAAAGGAGAGATTAGTGGCATTAAGTTTCGGTGAATTTCTATTTTAGTAAAATTTTTGCTTATAAAAAAAAGAAGTCTTGGTGAATGGGGAAAAAAAAGGGAAAGAAGTCAAAATACTATTTTTTTTTTTTTGGTGAAAAAAAATAACCCAAGGTGAATGGTAATGAAATTAAATGGACCTGCTACTATATCATTCCAAATGAAATTAAGAAATCACGTTAATTGATCACATTCTTCTGAAATATAATTTGATATCATTCATGAAAATAATTATTTTCCTACTAAAAAAAAAAGTACACATGGCATTATTTTGTTTAACTCAACATGTGCAACCTGCTTACTACCTTAATCTTAAACTGCCTGTTGGTTTCAAATGGATTCTGAATGACTTTTGCACTTCCAAATTGGGATGCATGTTTGAGAATGTCTATTAAATTTAAGCTCTTAATCATAATTAAATAACTATTTAATATTATTCTATAACTAAAATTCCTTGCATCTGAAAGTGGTGTGCATATATATATATATATATATATATATTATTGGTTAACTGAGACTAACTACTATTATAAAATGAATCAAAGAGAAACACCTTACAGAATTTTTGAAGTTATAATCTCAAAACAAGCCCTTGACCCTTAATTATAATGCAATTTCATGCAAGTCTTGAGAAAAATATATAGTACAACAAAATTCAGAATCATATTTATTATCCGCAAACACAAATTAATAATTTTTCAAGTACAAATTATTAAACACAAGCTCTTACAAAATATGATTTTGGTTTCCTATATATAACTATGATGAACCATCTATTCTCTTAGAAAATGTACCCTCCAGCAGCAGCATAGTTATTGTTTGAAACTTCTCCAAAGGAGAAAGAAGTTGCTTGATTTTGGTTGGCTATGATCTTGCTGCAGTTACTATTATGACCATCATCAAGATTCCACAACCCACCCCAGAGTGGTCCATCTTCCACCCCAAAATCTGCCCAAGATGTCACATCATGAGACATCACATGCAAGTATTGATCCTCTAAAGTGGGGTACATGTAAACCATCTCTTGATTTTCTTGTGCCTCATCATGATGAACATTCTTTTGGTCATCACTTGCACTAGTAGTACTGTTGACCTTTTCATTTCTTCACCCAATTGCAGCTTTCGCTGCTGCTGCTGCTGCTGCTGATCTTGTTGCTCTTTCTGATTCAGAATTTGAACTTTTCGCCTTTCTTGTTTCCGATGTAAGGATTTTTCTTTCTTCTTGAAATGGGTTCTCCAGTAGTTTTTTATCTCATTATCTGTTCTTCCTGGCAAGTATCTAGCAATAGTTGACCACCTGCACATGTATTATTGTTTTCTTATGTTAATTAGGCTCTGAACTCGAAACATCACAATCCTAGAGACGGCTGTTGAGCCAATATTATGAAAATCACTATATTGACCCTTAAAAAATGAGAAGAAAAAAGAAAAGAAAGAGAGAAAGTTGCATACTTGTTGCCCCATAAAGCATGCAGTTCAATGATGATGCCTTCCTCTTGAGGTGTTATCTGTCCTCTCTTAAGGCCAGGCCTCAGATAATTCACCCACCTCAGCCTAAAGCTCTTGCCACTCCTATTCAAACCTGTATAGGTTACACCAATAAGACATGAAATTAAAGTTTATTCAAGTGCATGAGAAAATTTATTCTTGTCAAACGAAGTTGACATATAAAGCATATGTCATTGTTACACTTTGTCAGAGGTTACAACCTCAAAGTTCTCTAGTACCATCAAACCAGAGATCACTAGTGTATCTAATATCTACTATTCATATACTCTAAGTTTCTCTAATCTGTAATTACCTGCATTCCTAGCCACAGAACTCCATCTTCCCTCTCCATGCAATTTCACATATTCACTAAGCAACATATCCTCCTGTGGAGTCCAAGGACCTTTCCTCCACCCCTGCACAGGAGCTCCCCAACCCATCATAGCTACTATATATTTGTTATCCTCTCACTCTCTTCTATATGTATTTGTTGTCTCCAAATTTTATGACACAAAATCCGCGTACCCTTCTCTTATATATGCACTCTTTCCTCGATCACTTCAATATAATTTTCTTTAACTAAAAGTGCTGAGATTATTATGATCTTATTACCACTATCTCAAGTAGTTCCCTGATATGAGATCATTCATCAGTTGCACGCCCTATGACTTGATTCCAAGTGTTTTGGCAAGGTTCTGATAGCCAATATCTCCCCTCTAATCACCATTCAACATGTGTGTCTACTAAATTTTGGATACCGTACAATGCATGTCTCATACATAACATTATGTACTCAATCCTTCCACTATATCATAACACAATATCAGCCAAAACAGCAAGTTGTTTAATTACAGAAAGAAACTTAATATATATATTAATCTTTGATTCATATTGCCGAAAATCTAGTGGGTAGTTGAATGTTTCCTCGAAAAGGGCGTCTGCTCCAATGGTAGCATACCATCTGTAGACACGAATGATTCTTAATTGCATCCTTTAGACATTGTTTAATGTTAATAATGTATTATTTTATGAGCATAGGAAGGTTCCAGTAATGAGATCTTTGAATATGAGATAAGGGACAAGCTTGGATAATGAGTCATACTATAAGTAGCATTCTTGGTATCATTTTTTTAAAAAAAAAATAGTTCAAATGCCTATATATAGGTAATGACAGAGAAAGCTCAAAATCTTGTTAAAGTTAAGAATTCTATATAATATTTGATAGTGCCAAAAAAAGAAAATGAAAGCTTTATGATCTTCATCACATTGGTCTTCAGTCGTTTTCTCCTTTGGAGTTAAACTCCAAATTCGAATATATATGTCGCAAGAGACACTTAAATTCGCAATAACCACCTTTAAATCTTGGAATGAATTTCACGTTCAATGAACATCATACCTAATTTTCTTTATCTATTGTTGAACGATCCATGTGTAATGCAATTATATGAGGAGACTGATCAGATAGGACCTCTTAAAGATACATATATTAAACTTCTACTGTCTCTCCTAACGAAAACATGGAAGAAGGTTTCCAGATAGACGTATACAGTTACAATTTTATGGACCACCATAGATTGTAATACTCCACAGAGAGGGGAAAGTGAAATTCCTGTTCTACTTCATAATGTTTTAGGCTGCATTTGGAATTAAAATAATGTTATTTAAATCTGGTGTAAAGTAGTGGATAACTGAGATTACTATATTTAGCAATAGAATATATTGGCAATTTTTTTTTTAATGTTACGAAGTTCATGAATGAGAAAAAGGTGAGATTGATGAATTGGCAAAGTAGCCAAATCCAACATGATTTATTCATTATTTTTTTATTGCATTTACGTAGCATTTTATTTTTAAATAAATTTTTTATATAATCATTTACAAATAAATTTATACGTTTAGTGTATTGCAAAATAAAAATAGAAATGATTTCAAATGCAAGAAATTTTATATTTGATTTAAATGTGAAATTCAATAAAATATTTTATTTCCACAAAAATACCTTTGTATTATTTTTAAATATTTACAAATATGAAAAAAAAAAAAGCAAGAGTAGAAAGAGAGAGAAGAAAGAAATAAAGGAAAAATGAGAAAGGAAAGTGAAAAAAAAATACATTTTAACTAGGATATTTTTATCATAAAGGAAAAATTTTGCAACTTCAAAATTCAAAATTTTACAATTTCAAAGTTTATTTGAAATTCTATTAAATTTGATTTAATTATAATTAATTTCAATAATTCAATAAAACAAATTTTCAAATAAATTTTCATTTATGTTAAACATTATATTTATAGATAAATATTATACAAACTTTACACCAAACACATGTTAGTAATATTTGCTCCTGGAGTTCAGTAATTTGGAAATGAACAAATGTCAGCATCTTATTTGTTGAAAACAAAAGGGATATAAACCATACAATGTGATATTTGGCTTTTACTTATAGGTATGAAATAATTAGGCTCTAATTGCAACTTTTTTCCCTTTAAATATTATACGAAAAGAGAAGAGAAATTCTTTAATATTGGAGTTATTGCTAAAATTATGAGATTACAAGTTTAAATTCAATTGAAATTAATAAATTATTAAGAAAAAGAGCTTTTTCTTTTCTAAGAAAGAAAAAAGAGCTTTTTTTACATACTATAAAGAATTTTATATTAATGAATTTGGAATCGAGATATAAGCATGTAAGCAAATCCTTTTAGAGGAAATTAAATATGCAAGAGAGGAAAATTTTAACTTCCATCCAAGTCCTTTTTTTTTTTTTTTAAGAATCAATTTCTAATATATGACTAGTAGAGGAAAAATGGACCAATGACTAAAGAGTTTCACTAAAAAATTGAAAAGAAAAAATGGTTGATATGTCTTATTTCACTCTCCTTCTAAAATTAATAGTATAAAAGTGAATTGATTGAAGTTATATATATATATATATATATATTAGCATGAAAATTGTAATAAATAGTTAGACCAATAATATTACAATAGGCGTTTAATTTAAATAGAAGTTGGAACTTGGTATTGGATTTAATAGAGTTAGGTCTAATCATTACCATTTAGATTCCTTATGTGGGATTGAAATGTTTGCATTTCGCATCATATATTGGTGATAACTTTTTATCATTAAAATTTATCTTGAATTCATTGTTATTTTATCATTAAATTCGATTATAATTTTTACTTTATTGTACATTTTTCTTTATTAAATCATCATCATTTTATCATTAAATTTTAGAAATGTATGCAATATATTATTATTGCTTATGAATTTGATTTACTTTAAATAATTAAAATATTTTAAAAGTAATAATAATAATAATAATTTTTTGTTTTAAAAAATAAAAGTGTAAGTGATTGGACTGACATTAAGAAATTTAAAGACAATTCGAGAATATGATTTTAAATTTTTTTTGTATTTTGATATGATGATTTAATTTGATCATGTAACTTAATTTAACTCAATTTAAATCTACTCAAAAAATAGATAATTCAAAATTAATTCAATTGAAAATTGATTTAATCTAAATTCCCCATATCCAATCCATTTGACACCTGTCTGCAGAATCACATTTATATATTACTGTTACGTATGGAGATTGCCATTCAGCTTTTCATATTATTTAGCCTTACATATAAAAGTATCATTTGCTTTCAATATCTTTCACCGATGTCTCCCGTCCTGGCTTTTAGGGGTAACCATGAAGGGAATGGTCAACCACCAAATGTGGAGAGGGCAAGACACCAATGGATGTTAAAATGTTAAATATATGCCTCTCTCTGGATTGTTCTACTTAAGTAATAAGGCACATAAAATAATATCCAAAGTAAGGTGCTTTTAAAGTACTTGTTGGTTAGTGGTCATGGAGCTACCTAATGTGTGTGTCTATATATATATATATATATATATATTTGAATTCAGAAATTATTTATAATGATTATTTATCATTTATCAAGTTAATCATAAAAATTATTTATGATAAATATTTATCATTTTTTAAATTAAAATTTTAATAAATAAATGACTAACAACTATATACTATTATTATATTATATTAATTACTTGAAAAACTATAAAATATCTAATTAAAAAGAAAAATATATAACAAATAAGATATATACGATAAAAGAAAAATATTTTAAAGAAATAAAAAATTAATTATTTATCTAAATTAAATGATAAAAATATAAAATAATTTATATAATATTAATTTAAAATTTATTTATTTTGATATTCTTATATCTAAGATAAAAATAAGATGGAAATTTATTTTATTATTTTATAAAAAAAATTACATTATAATTCGCGCAACATGCAAGTTTGTGACTAGTTTATATATATATATATATATATATATATATATATATATATATATATATATATATATATATATATATATATATATATATATATATATTT